>APFE030863293.1:0-21021 GCA_000404065.3 Pinus taeda | reverse complement strand
TGGAGGTCATAAGTGTGCTCATAATAAATTATTTTACATAGATTGTGAAGAGGAGGAAGAAAAGGAACAAGAAACCTCAAAATAAGAAGATACACATCAAGAACCAACCCTAGAAAAATAAGAACTGAATTAAAGCATATATTGTAATGCATTGGAAGTAAATACCACTCTTCAAACTCTCAAGATAGAACGAAATATTAAGAAGAAAAAGGTAATATCGTTGATTGATTCAGGTAGTACCCATAATTTTGTTCACTGTAAGATAGCCGAGGAATTTGCTTCTTATACCCAACACCAAAGTGTCAAATGATTGTTGCGAACAGAGGAATTATACATTGCTCTATAAAGTGCGATAATATCAATCTAACCATGGGGGAATATGTATTGAATAGTCTAATTCTCTCTATTATAAAGTGTGGTGTTGATGTTGTACTATGAGTCCAATGGTTACAATCTTTAGGTATGATAGATTTTAATTTTTAAGAACTTTTCTTCAAAAACTTTTGGGAAGTAAATGAAGTTCAATTAAGGGGTATCGTAGGGAAACAAGGAAATATAATTAGCTCTAATGGCATGGAAAATATTCTAAAAAAAAAAAAACAAGGTGTAATTGCACAATTATGCTTACTAGAGGTTCAAATATCGAAATCATCTACTTCTCCATATCTCCAAAAGGCCTTGGAGAATCACTCCAAGGTATTTGAGACTCCCAAAGGCCTCCCACCTATTCATGATCATGGTCATGCTATTCATTTTATTCCAGGAGGTTTCTTCTAAACATCAGGCCTTACAGATATCCCTATGCCCAAAATAGTGAAATTGATTGTATGATTGCGTAAATTCTAGAGTTTGGTATAATTCAACCTAGTCAAAGTTATTCTTCTTCTCCAGTAGTATTGGTGCATAAGAAGGATGGATCATGGAAGACGTGTCTATATTCTATTGAACAAGATCACTATTAAATATACATTTCTCGTTCCTAGCATTGATGAATTATTGGATGAATTACATGGTGAAATTTACTTCACTAAGTTAGATCTTCATTCAGGATATCATCAAATTAGAATGCAGACTGAAGACATTCTAGAAACAACATTTGGAACTCATGAGTGTCATTATGAATTTTTGGTCATAACATTTGGCCGTACCAGTGAAACTTCTACATTTCAAGGTTTGATGAAGTCCATTTTCAAACCCTTCGTTAGAAAATTTGTTTTTGTATTTCTTAATGGTATATTAATCTATAGCAAGTATTGGAAGAATCATGTTCAACATGTTGACATGGTGCTCAAACTATTGGACGAGAAACAATTATATGCAAATACCTCCAAATTTTTCTTTGGAGTTCGGGAGGTGGAATATTTTGGTAACATTGTATCTCATGAGGTTTTTAAGATATACCCAAAAAAAATTAAATCCATTAAGGAATGGAAAATCCCCACAACCATAAAGCACCTGCAAGGATTTCTTGGGTTGATGGGGTATTATCACAATATTTTTAAGAATTATAGGAGAATAGAAACACCACTAATGACATTACTAAAGAAAGATCCATTTACTTGGACCACAGAAGAAACTAAGACTTTGAACATATTAAAGTGGTAATGTGCCAAGCACCATTCTTAGTTACACCAGACTTCACAAAAACTTTTATTGTTGAACGTGATGCCTCAGGAATGGAATTGGTGTTGTTCTAGTGCTATAAGGAAGACCCATTGAGTTTCAAAGTTGTTCAATCAAAGAAAAGTATTTACAAAAACCTATTTATGAGAAGGAAATGTTGGCAATACTACATGCACTAAAGAAATGGAAAACATAGCTAATGGGAAGATACTTCAAGGTAAAAATAGGTCATGATAGTCTTCAATACTTTTTGTAGCAAATATTATCTTTAGAAGAGAAAAAAAAATTGGTCACAAAAGTGTTGGGTTATGAATTTGAAATCATCTACAAAAAAGGGAAGAAAAATGTTGTTGCAAATGCACTCTCAAGAAAGGATGAGGATATGGAAGCATTGTTTTTTTCTATTTCTATTACCCAACTAGATTGCATAACTGAATAAAGGGATGAATGGAAGAAGGTCAAAGAAGTGTGGATACTCATTGAAACATTACAGCAAGATCCTAGTACATCTGGTACATTTAGCTATAAAAATGATTCATTATGGTACAAAGATCACTTATATATTTGCAATAATTCCCATCTTAAACAAAATAGTCTTTTGGAACTTCATAGCTCTCACTTAGGAGGGAACTCGGGATTTTTAAAAACTTACCATGGGGTCAAGAAGGACTTTTTTTGGGATGGACTTAAATATGATATTCATAAGTTTGGTTTTCCAACAAAATAAAGTTGAATCAATTAAGACCTTTGGTCTATCACAACCTTTATGCATTTCAAGTCAACATTTGGAGGAGGTTTTAATGGATTTTATCATAGGTTGACCCAAGTCTGAAGGAAAGAGTTTCATCATGGTGGTAGTTGATACACTTACCAAGTATGTGTATTTTTGTGGATTATCTCATCCATTTAAAGCCAACACAGATGATACCGTATTTATGGAAACAATTCAAAAGCTACATGGAAACCCAAAGATTATTGTAGGAAGCAGAGATCCCATTTTCATTGGAAATTTTTGGGTGAAATTATTTTCTTGCCTGGGTACTCAACTAGCTTATAACACATCTTATCTTCCTCAATCTGATGGGAAAAATGAGATAGTGAACAAAAAAAATGTTTGGAAGGGTATCTTCATTTCTTTGTATCTAATAAGAAAACAAAAATGTGTCAAGTCATTAACTCTCACTGAATGGTGGTATAACACTTCCTTCCATATTGCAGTGAAAATGACCCCATTTATGGCACTTTATGGATATCATCCACCATCCACCACATCATGTTTAAGAGGAAATTCTAAGGTTCAAGTGGTGGAATATCACATGGAGCATCAACAACAATTTCTCGAACTCTTAGTGGATAACCTCACTTTGGCATAGAATCGAATGAAACAATAGGCAGACCAACATCATAATGAAACAAGTTTTGATGTAGGAAAATGGGTATTTTTACAACTATAACCATACAAACAAATGTCCCTCAAGAAAGCTAAGAAGGATAATAAATTATCACCAAAGTACTATTGTCCTTACAAGGTGTTGCAAAATATTGGTACTATGCCATCTAAATTGGAGCTTCCTACATATTCCCGAGTGCACACATTTTTCCATGTTTCATGCTTAAATAAGGTTATAGGTGACAAGCACCCATATCAAACAATATTTCCAGAGCTTGATGAGGAAGTAAAAATCATATTGGAACTTGAAGTAGTCATAGAAACAAGAACTCACCAACTACGAATCGATCAATTTCAGAGTATTTCATCAAGTGGAAGAACTTACCTGCTGAAGATTCGACATGGGAAGATCAAAATTTCATACAGAAGCATCCATAACTACTCAAGCATTAAGGACAACACTTTTTTGAAGGAGAGGGACATGTTAGGTCTATGAAATACCAATGTAGCCCCTTATGATTATGGTTGTGCCCATGTAGTCCCCATATTGTTATTATTGTGCCCCATAGAAGCTAATTATTATTATTGTTGTGCCCTTACATTATTATGGTTATGTAGACTCTGATTATATTGTGACCATTAGACTCCTCTATATGGAAAGAAAGTTTTTTCATTTGAATCATCCAATAACTATTCATTTATGTAATATAAATGAGGTTTACCCCTCAAAGAGGATAATTTTTAAGTCAATGATCTATCTATTTGTTAGTTGGTTGCATAATAGGGAAACCATAAGGTTTTGAGCCATTTGATCAAGAGTATTATGTGTGCAGACAAAGGCGATCATTGTACGATCTGAAATAAGCACCCCGAGCTTGGTACACTAGGATTGATAGTTATCTCACTAGATTGGGCTTCACCAAAAGAGAAGCAGATGTCAACCTATATCATATTCTGGTACAATTTATACTGCTTTTCATTGTTCTATATGTTGATGATTTAGGATTGACAAGTGATGAGAAACTAATCATCTCCTACAAACAGGACCTTGCAATGGAATCCGAGATGAAATACATGGGTCTCATTCACTACTTCCTTGGGATGGAAGTATGGAAAGGCATTGGATAATTGTTTTTGTCTCAAGGCATGTATGCCACCAAGATACTGCAAATATTTCACATGACTACTTTTAATCCCATGGAGATATCTCTAGTGACCAACTATAGGAAGGCGAATACCACTTTGGGTGAAGAGGTTGATGCTACCATTTACCAACGGTGAGTGGTTTCACTACTCTAACTTATGAAAAAATAAGAGATGTGTTATGTAGTCAAAGAATTGAGCCAAGATATGGTTGGGCCGACCAAATTGTATTGGAAGGCAAAAAATCATGTCTTACGATATTGTTGATGGTGCTAGACATGCCAACATTTAGGGGAACTCCCACTTACGAAGTCCCAACTAGACCTCACACCATTTGGTGTAGGAGTCCCATCCAGTACAATGACCCGATTTCCATTCTCTCAAAGATTTTCCTTAACTCTTTAAGTTCAACACATGAGAGTGTTATGCTACTATCTTCTAAAAGTGAGGTGGGTGTGCCTCGTGAGTGCATAATGTAACTTGTGTTTAGGTTCTCTTACTACATAGAGGGAGAGTAAAGTGAGCCTCTAAGTGAGATGTATTAGTATCACCAAGGAAGAAACACACATGAACCAAAAGGGGTCTATTCACCATCTAATGGAATAGTCCACAATGGATGCTATAATGTTTAAAACTAAAGTACAATGGAAAACACGTACACCATCTAGTAGAGTAGTCCACATGGATGTGACAGACATTATAACCAATAAAAAAGAAAGGTTTGTCTAATATCGTGGAGAGTATTCCACAAGGATGAGACAGCAGTGATAACCAATACAACACATTCCCAACAAGTAAGTACTAAAACAACTGAAGTAGTTCAACTATCTGAGTAAAGGTGATACAAACATGCATTATAAATGCTGAAATAATAATCTAACTAACATCTACAACACATGCATGAGAATGTGTTGTCTTTAACAAGATTTTGTATTAATCAAAAGTTCCAAGACACATTTGTACACGATACATCTCTAGTCCTAGTAGTGGGACATTGGAGCCACTCCTCGCTCCTCAAAGAACTAATTTAAACTTTCAAGGCTATGTGGGAGGAACCAAGGTGAAAATTCCTTGCTCGTACAATAGTTTCTATGCAATTCTAGGAAGGAAGGCAGGTTGGTCACCATTGGGGATTGTGCGTTGCAACTATCCTAGAGGAAATCCTAAAGAGATGTGCATTTATAAGAAGTAGAGCAACATCACTATGGCTTGAGACTACATAGTGCAGCCTAGCCGGGGTATGGTGAGAGGGGGCTTGTCTGAACGAAAGGATCTTTAGGAAAATGGTCACATGTGGGAAGCAAGTGTACCTATGATGGCTTGACATTGTGATCACACACTTAGAATACTTCAACAACATGTTGAAATTGACCATCGGGACAATAAGGCAAAGCATTGTGCTCTGTGAGACTGTATAGAGCTAAGAGTGACAAGTACGACACTTGAGATAGACCTTTGGATAATCAGAACCACACTTGCTTGAAAATTGTTTCAAATTTTTGTATGAGTGCGATAAATGTATACATAGCTAGGACAACTCATACACATAAAGGAAAACTTTCAAAATCACCAGAATAGGACCATAAGTTATGAAAAAGCAATCAACATGCCAAAAGTCAATAGTTGGTCAAACAAGCCAAAACAATGAAAAGACTCAAAGGTTGCTCACGGAATGAGCCATATTGTTTGCAACCATAAAGGAAAAAATAAGGAAGGCTCCAAAAATTGAGTGCTAGCCAACATTTTGGAGGTTGTTGTGACCACTAGAACACTTGGCGAGACACAGGTTGAATACCATCTTCTCTATTTTGGTTCATTTTTACTGTAGGGCCTTAGTCCTGCGGGGAGTATTAATGCATCACATAGATTACTTTGACTTCTCCACTTACCCCATGGATAGACATGGTCAACCTTGTACCTGCTCATTTCAACACAACATAAGATTCATCCAGATCTTAGTGTTTCATATTGGGAAGGGTATTTTAGCTTGCGATTTTAAGATTTTTAGAGTATATTTTTTCATATCTGGTGTTTCTCTACTGCCAACAGGACTAGACAGTACAATGATAGAGTCACGCAGGAACACAAGCAATGCTCCACTTCTAGCGAGCCTAGACAGTAACTCGGTGGAGTTGCCTTTGTTAGTTTTTAAAGAGAATTTTGCGTAAGAACTGAGAGTTATTCCTTCAGAGAAGCATATGAAGGCCTATGATTCAAGTTTTCTCATTTAGATTTTCCCCTTCTTCAGATCTAATAGTTAGATGAGCTTGAACAAATGAGAGGAGAAAACTAAGTGTAGGAATGTGGTGTCCCAGCTTCAAAACACGTTCATGGTTTGACCAAAACTCTCCTTATAGAAGGATCATATTTTCTTTCAAGACTTCATTGACCAAAAGTTACAACCAAACATAACAAAGATAGACACATGATGGACCAAGTGCTATAGTGTCAGAACACTCTTTGACCTTCATCCACATACACATTTAAAATCCAGAACATAGTGACGTACAACACTTATCTACATAAACAAAAACAACATAAAGAAAGGAAAACAAAACAACAAACCAAAACAACACAGCAAACAATTAAAAGACTATGAACATAGTGTGGAGCGCGACCCTAGATGTCATTGAAAGTAGAATTCTAAGTCTTGTCCATTAACAGGGTGAGAGTCAATCTTCTTGTCAAGTGATTGAAGATGATACGTGTGTTGGCCAATCTTCTTGTGCACTGTAAAGGGGTCAATCCATATGGATTGAAACTTCAAGTGCTTGCCTTTGCCCTTGTGGCCTTTGTCCCACTTTAAGACTAAGTCATCCATACTAAAGCTAGTAGTCCCTGCAAACTTTCTATCAAACCATCTCTTGATATGGTTCTGGTGGAGTGTTAATTTTTCTTTCTCTTTCATTCTTTCTTCCTATAACTTATGCAGTGCATCCATCGTACGTTGAACTAAAAGACATGACTTGCCTAGGGATTCTTAGGATAGATAGAGAGCAGGAAAGTAAATGTTCAGTGGTAGGATGGATTCTTTTCCATATAGCAGGAATTAGGTGGAGTTATTCAGAGAAGGCTTAGGTGTGACTCAACCGGCCCATAAAGCATTCGCCAGAGTGAAGTGCAAGTTTCGTTGTTCAAAGTATATTGTCTTTTTGATGATGCAAATGAGATTTTTGTTTTTAGATGTGGCAAGACCATTTCCCTTTACGTATTTAGCTAAATGATTCAAAACAATAAATTTTTCTAATGAAAATTCATAAATATTTAAAGAAGAAAAATAAATTGGATTGTAAAAAACAAGTGATATATGAATGTAAAACCTAGAGATGACGTTATACTGTAAGAAGTTGATGACTTCCTCATCGTTCACTTGTTTCAGTATAACTACTTCTCTCCACTGTGTGAAGTAATATGTGGTATCCAAAATATAGCAATGTTGCTTTGATGGATGTGGGAAAACCCCTTGAAGGATATCCAAGCCCTGTTACTAGAATGGTTCTTCCACTACAACAGGCTGTAGCGGGGCTGCGGACCTCTGATTTCTGTCAGTGCATCTCTGATAGACTGGACACCTATGAGCATAAGCATGTTTATCTTTGAATAATGTAGGCCTGTAGAAATTGGCCTACATAAGCTTGTGCACTTTTGTGTTACCCGCAAAGATTCCCCCAACTATTCCATCATGGAGATCACGTAAAACCTATTTTGAATCTTGTGCCTTGAGGCACATGGAAAAAATACCATTTTGGTTCTTTCTGTAAAGAACCCCATGCACTAGATGGTAATATAATTCTTTCAATCAAAGTGCCCTCTTCTACCACATATAAAAAAGAGAGGGCATGGTTCTTTTCTTAAGGTGTTGGCACACTTCTACGTACCAAGAGTTTATGTGTGAAGTGGAAAAGGATCACTCAAAATTGTACATTTCCATTTCTTTCTCCAAACCTATGAGCTCTTCCTCTTCCTCCTATGCATGCACTTCTTCCACTTCTAGTCTGAAAAGACCATGACCCTTGATTATGTGACATGCCTTGATGTCAAGATCATACTCTTGTAGTCCTGTCATCATGTTTTCCCTTTTTTCACCCATCTCTTGTTGAACTATCTGTGATCTGACTCCTCGATGTGACACAAAGATACTGCAATGGCTTTTCAATAGGAAGGGTCTAAACTTATTCAGTCCCTTACACATTGCATATGCTTGTTTTTCCATGGTTGGATAGTTGAGTTTTGGTCCTTGGAGGCTCACACTCATGAAGGAGATGGGTCGCTCATTGTTCAACTCATCCTTCTAAGAGAAATGTCAGAAGAAAAGGTATAAAGCAAGAAATTTTGCTGAAGTTTGGGCTACAAAGCATTCGTGCCTCTGATATTTCTTGCTTCATACGGGAAAACATATCCTTTTCATCCTTTCCCCAACTATAAATTGCATCCTTTTTTATCATCTCTTGAATGGGTTTAACACTCAACATATAATCAGAGATGAAATTTCTAAGCAAGTTGATCTTCCCCAAGAAAGATTGTATGGCTTTATTATCACTGGGTGAGGAATCTATATGATGGTCTGAAATCTATCTCGATCTACCTTGATCCTACTATTGGCAATGATGTGTCATAGAAATTTACCCTTAGACACTGCAAAGATGCTCTTCGTGGGATTCAAGGATATTTCGTATTTTCGAGATCGCTCAGAAATTTTATTAAGACAACATAGATGTTCTAACCATTGTGTTTGGAAGACTGTCACATCACTGAGGTAGACCACTACGCTTTGTCCAATGAGCCCACGGAAGGCGATTTCCATCACACGCTGAAATGTTGCACCTACATTCACCAACCCAAATAAAATTCTTCATAAAGTGAACATACCCCACTTGGTACAGAAGGTTGTTTTAAGTCTGTCAGGCTCTGCTACCATAACCTAGTTATATCATAAAAAATCACCAAGCAAATAAAACATCTCTCCTCCAGATACTATCAGTAGTATATGCTCCATGGAATGTATTAGGTTGATGTCCTTGTCCAAGGTGCAATTGAGATTACTAAAATATACACATATGCATATCTCCCTGAGCTTGTTTCTAACAGGGACTAAACTGGACACCCATGTTGAATGTCACACTTTGTAGATGATCTAGGCATCCAACAACTTGGTCAGTTCTTTCTATATGAGGGGCTCGAGTGATGGATGAACCTTCTTCATCTTCTTCTAAAAAGGCTTCTACCCTTCCTTGATTTGTATGACATGTTGGATTATTCATGTGTCATATTTCTTGAGATCATCATACGTCCACGTGAAAACATCACAGTAATATCTAAAAAGGTTGATGTAAGATTCTCGCTCTTATGATGTACAACATGTACTGAGATTTACAAACATTAGATGCTTGTATGTTCCTCGATTAATTTATGCGTTCAGTAATGTTGAGATGTGGGTTTTGGCATTCACGGGTTCCTGAAATTAGTTCTGCAAGTTATACAACTTCTCAAGTGATACCACACCCATGGGGATGAGGTTTTCTTTGCTTTCATTGACCGTGTCCTCCTGAGACTACTCGTGCTCATCCTCATCTATTGATGCCTCTTTGAAGACGTCAGTGTTAGCCATGAAATGTAGTATATGTCGATTTTCATAAAAAAATGTAAATTAGTGATGTTATTTGGGACAACTGGTTTATACAAAACATCAATAGAAAATATATCTTTTAATGGTGACATCCTAGTAGCTACATTCGCTAAGGAATCTGCAATTTCATTATGTATTCTTAAATAATATTAAAAGCTTGGAATTGAGAGATATGTCACCATACCTCTTGTTGATAACTCTTAAGATGGAGTGACAAACAATGTATGGTGTTCTGTACCTGACACACCATGATCTCTGATTCACCTACCACTTCTAGAACCACAACGTTGAGGCTGATGGCTTTCTCTATGCCCGAAATGAGTGCCCCATACTCAGCAGTGTTGTTCATGCACTTAAAATCCAAGTAGCTAGAGGTTTTTTGTTTTCTCTACAGAGGGCCTATTAAAACACAACTGGCTATTGATCCCTCCTGCATCTTGGATCCTCCAAAGTACATGGGCCACATACCATCTTTACAAGGACCTCCTACCACACTAGTACTAATATCACCACTGCTACTAGTGTTACAATCTACTGTAAAATTTTCATTTTCACCAGTTGGGCATGGAAGGAGACCTAGCTATGTGTCTCATGGGGGAGGAGATGGATTTTCAAGATAACACCCCAACTATGTTTCCAAAAAGAAGTTGCCTAACATAAGTTCTGTGAAAGCCAATAGTTTATTTTCTCCATTCAAGGGAGTCACGCTATGTTTCATGTATCTCTCTGACAACACCTAGATCTGGTCATTTCTGCCCTTTTACGAAAGCCATACGTGTTACTAGTTAGTGGCAAAGTTCCCTTATAGATTTCTTGACCACTCTATGCTACGAAACATGATGTATGCTTCCGGGATGTCCACAACTATAGTATTGATGCATTGATGAACCCAGTCATTAGAAGATAACTAGATGATCACATCCCTCAGCTCACCAATTGCAAATATGCATTTCTTGTCTAGCTAGATGATCTACACACTTGTCTTACTCCATTGAGAATTGATCTTCTTAGCAATGGAGAGTGGCATGACATTGACTGGTGCACCAGAATAAACCAAGTAGTTATGAATATTGAAGTTGAAGATTACAAATGATAACATAAATGGTGGAAAAAGTGAGTTCACTTTGTCCATGCCAAGCATGTTAATCACAGATGTGAGCATTTCAGTAAACTTGATCCCTCGCTAGAAGAATTTTTATCACCTATAGAGGTTTTCCCAAGTGCTTGCAGAAGAATGTCCCGTTGACTCTTGATTTTGGTGAGTTCATATAGGGATATGTTTTCATGAGTATTCTTCATGTCTTCCACAATGTTATAGTCCAAAGAGGGGAGACTCACTGAGGTGTCCAGGGGTGGAACTAAGTTTGTGGTTTTTGGTTGGTTACTTTTGCCTTTATTTCTTATGGAAACACTCTTTGTTGTGGAAATAGTCTTTGTTGAGTTAACCAGTGGACTTATTTTCCTTAACATATATGGTCTTATTTCATCTCTTGGTATCTAAAACATAGTGGGGACCCCTTGGATTCTCATGTTAAAACGATCATTTTGCTTCGGGATCGAACCACCACTCAGAGGCTCCTTCTTGATGGTGGTATTTTGCACTGCACGAGTACACTCATACCTGTTTATCACATACCAAATATTTTGGGCTTCATCAAATGAAACATCTTCTTTTTATTCATTGTTAGGTTCAACCTGCTCATTAGTTGTGATGGTGTTGGACAACTCTGTATCCATGTTTCTCATTCCAAGGTTCCATTTCGGTGAGTTGTTCAAGGTTTAGAACTAGATTGGAGCTCTGGTAGATTTGGTTGGCTAGCTGTTGCTGCTGCTTGAAGCTAGATTCTTCTTCTGAAGGTACTTAGAAGGACTGCTACTCATCGTTGTCTCGATCATATGTTGTTTAAGTTCATCAACTTCGACGGTCAAGGAATTGATGAGATGAGTACAAACCTCAATGTCATTTTCTTCCTTTTCCTTAGCCTTACTCATGAATCTCTATGACAGCCTATTATTAATTCTCAGTTAATGTCAGTCTCACAATTCACTTGACAAACTGCACAATACTGGTTGATAGTGCAAATGTGTAGTAGTTGATGGTGATGGAGTCATGAGGTTTGGTGTCTACTAAGAACTTGTTTACAATGCAATTAAACCTCTAGTTGAAATATTTAACCTTTTATTTCTTATCCATATTAAGACTACCTAGCTCTTTAAGCAATATTGTGGGGTCTTGTCTTCAACAAACTTTTCAAGAAAGATTTGTTTGAAAACATGCCAGTTCTGGGTGGAAATTGGAGGAAGGTTGTGGTACCACATAACTACTCTTCCATCCAAGGTACATGGAAATAGTATGCATGCAATGTCTTCATAATGTACCTCGATTGTCTTAATATGTAGGTAAAATTTGTTTAAGTGATATTCTACCTTCATCGCCTTGCCAGGGTCATATTTCATCAAGATCTTCTCTGCGTCTCATGAAATCTTGTGTAGGATACTTGGGAGTGATAATGGTCTGTGAGGCATCCATTCCATATTTCATTTTCCCATGTTGTCCACTTCGTCGTCCTCCTCCTCCTCTCATGAATCTAACGATTCTTCTTTTGAGTCTGTTGGTTCTTCATCCTCTCCTCCCCCTCCTTTGTTTCCTTGCCCTCTCCTTCCTCCACCGGAACTAGAGCCTGAGAGTAAGATGTTGTTTTCTTCTTCCTTTCAAAATATTGGATATTCCTCTTCTCTCTCCACAATGTTTTCTATCTCTTCAAGAGTGGCGAAGATCACTTCTTCCACATATTAAACTACCACTCCTATGGGGGTACTCTTTTTCTCCCTTTGAGAATATGGAAGAGCGTACACTCCTAGAATCAATCCAAGAGCTTTTGAAAATTAACAGGTGATAGAACACAAAGCTCAGATACGATGATATGGGATTTCACGTCTGGGTCTTCCAGGTGAGAAATTACCAACTTCATAATTGTGTGTATGGCAGAGGGCCTAAATGTTACTGCCTTGACAAGATGATGGATGAGTGGGGTCAGTGGGACAATCATCCCTTAACTACTAGAGGCCCTCCTTATAGTGCCATAAACATTGATGGTGCTAGACCTGCCAACATTCAGGGGATATCCTTGGTATGAAGTCCCAACTAATCCTCACACCATTTGGTGTAGGATTCCCATCCAGTAGGATGGCCTGATTGCCATTGTCTTAGAGAATTTCCTTAGCTCTTATTATTCATCACACGAGAGTGTTATGATGGAATCTTTGAAAATTGAGGTGAGTATGCCTGGAGAGTATGTAATGTAACTTCTTCCTAGGTTCTCTTACTATAAAGGGTGACAGTAAAGTGAGCCTCCAAGTGAGAGGTAGTAGTACCACCCAAGAAGAGACACACGTAAACTAAAAGAGATATGTATAGCATGCAGTGGAATAGTCTATAGAGGATGTGACGGTCGTTAAAACTGGAGTACAAGGGAAAACACGTACACCAACCAACACAGTAGCCCATACAGATGTGATGGTCATTATAACTAGTAAGAAATAAAGGTTCTTTTAATATCCTGTGGAGTAGTCCACAAGGACCAAACAATAATGATAACTAATATAGCACATTCCCAACAATTAAGGTACTAAAACAACTGAAGTAGTTCAACTATGTTAGCATAGGTGAAACAAATATTCATTACAAATTCCAAAAGAATAGTATTACTAACATCTACTAAACATGCATGAAAATGTTTTGGCCTCTAAGCACTAGTCCAGGTCGTGGGACATTGGAGGCACTCCTCGCTCCTCAAATAACTAACTGGACTCTCAAGGTTATGTGGGAGGAGACTGGGTGAAAAGTCCTTGCTCATACAATGGGGCAGCTATATATAGCCAAGGGTGGCGCTTGACCCTTGTGACTCTTGGAATTCCCTCACCATTATTCAACTTCCTATGACTTTTCAACTCACATGACTCTTCATCTTCATGTGTGCGTCCATTGGAGTTTCACTTTAGATTACATTAAGTTACAACAGAAATACCTGATAGTAGAATTGTGGCCTTGATAACTCATGACACAATTTGACATGAAATTAGTAACATGGACTAGATTACTATGGTGGAAATGTCAAGCTTCTCTTGTTGTTTAGTGATGGATGAGCTCTTGGATGTGCTTTGTATTTTCCTCGACATGGTTTGATGCTATGGGGTCTTCAATGGTCTTAGTCTTGTAAGATGGTTATGTGCATGTGCTCCTTTTTCTTACTCTTTGATGAGCTTCTTTTCTCCGTCTAGCTGCAATTACTTCTTCTAGTATGTGTTCTCCTCTTTCGTCTCGTTCGTTGTCTCATCATGTTCTACCACTATACATATTCCTGAAATTCACTCATGATGGGACGACATAAATCCAAAACCTCCTAGTCTAAGATGATGCATTTCATTCCATTGTCCAGGCCCAAGACAAACAACACGCTCAGAAGAGGGCTCAATAATTGTGCACTATTTAGTTCCATGTGATAAGAAGGGGGACTGGTCACTAAGACTGCGTTGAGTGCAGCTTAGTCTTGGATGAGGAACTCCGGGGCATAGCCTTTATTGTGAGGAAAAACTTCATAGAGTGTTATAGCTCCAAATCTCACTATTATGGTTTGTGATGCTGCACTCATGGCCTATGGCAACCCCTCCTTCCAAACCTGGTCCCAAATTTAAAAAACAGTGTTTTATTCCTTGCACGCGACATTTCCCTGAGTTAAACGCGTGTATATGCGGGTAGGCGTATGCCCAACCCGCGTATATGTATTAAAACACTTAAAAAAATATAAAACTCCTTATTTTTGGGTGGAGATTGCGGGTTTTACCTGCTAATCACCTCTTAGTGCCCATGGACCAATTGTTCCCAACCAACTCCCAACTAAAAAACTACCTTGGGAGTGGTATAAAAAGACCTCAAAGGGAAGGCCTAAAGGGGAGAGAGAAGAGAGAGAAAGGTCATCCACTAGTTATGGCATCATGGAGTGAGTCTTGGAAGGAGATATGCTAAAGGCCTGAGGCTGGACGGATCTGAAGGAAGCTTTGCTTGGAGCCTGCGAAAGGTTACTCAAGAGATATTACTCCTTTTGTACATTCTATTTGTCTATAATAAAGAAACACGTCTTCGTTCCTGATATGCTTCTTCTTTATGTTTATGATGTTCATGTTTCAATTTCATATGTGAGTGGTTGTTTAAAGTTCATAACTAACTTCCTTCTTTTATAAGATAAAGATGATTTCTTTATAAGTCTTTGTCCATATACTGCTGCATTCTTTGGAATTGGTTGTTTTGCAGGACAGAGGAGCGAAAGGGACTTGAAGAAGGGTTTGGACCCTTGAGGAACTTCTCGAACGAGGACCTGAGGTATGCCCCTCTTATTATAGAATTTGCTTTTAATAGCATAATGGCTGTGTGAATGTGTGTTTCTCTGTTTAGACAACTTTAAGTCTGGTAGGGTTTCCACCCAAAAGCCCTAGGGAAGAAAATCCCTCAACAGAATTGGCGACTCCACTCGGGACAACACTCTTATTGTTCCTAGTTTGGGTGTTTGTCAAGCCAATCAGGGCTCAGTTGCTTGTTGGTCTGTTGTTACTGTCTAGTCTGTTCTTGAATTCTAAGTTTTGCGAGTTTCTTCAGTTTGTTTTTTATTTTTCTTGAAATATTTTTTTTCTTAGTTACAGAAGCGTACGTACGCTTGTTTCCTGAAGTAAACCCGCGTATATGCAGGTTTCCTCACGCACAGTCGCGTATACACGTAGTCTTCGCATAAGTACAGTTGCGTATATATTGCAATTTTCAAGATTTATAAATTTTTGAGTCTCTGAAGGTTTGTCTCGTCTTACTCCGATTTCTCTCTAATTGTAAGGAGTATTGTTCTTGTTTTGTGTTTGCAAGCGTCATCGATTTTTGCTAAAAGCATGCAAGATTTCTTGTTGGAATCTTGGCTGCTTTGATTTATGAGAGCCGAAAGATTGTTATCAATCTTTGTGTTGAATTTGGTTTTTGGTGACTTTTTGTTTGCTTGACAAAACCGTTTTTTGTGACCATCTACTTCTTTGTTTCATGAAATTTGTCGATTGATACTTTCTTGAAATTGTCTTTTTGATCTTTTTTGGTCTTTGTTGCCAAAGCTTCCATTGCTTCTTTCGATTGTTAAAAAGCATCTTTAAACACATTTGTTTTTGTTGAGTTTTTGTCCATTGTATGTTGTCAACTTGCAAAAGTGTTTCTTGCTTATTATTTCAGTCGCAAAGTTTCTGTTTTGTTGAGAGCATTTTTTAAAAGACTTTTTTGTTGATGCTTTCAAGAGAACTTTTTGAAAAGTTTTGTTTTGCTTTCTTGAACTTTCTTTTCATTTGGTTTCCTTTTGGTGAATGAAAGTTCTTTATGTCTGTCTTGAGTTTTGTTTTTAGTGTTTAGACGAAATGAATGGTAGCATCTCATATTCCATCTAGACATTCTAAGTGGCAAAATAAAATTTGATAAGCAAAGCAACTTTCATTTCTTGTTTTTTGAGTTGTTTTGAATCTTGCATCAAGCATATAGTTGTTGCATTAGGATAGGTTTGCATCTCTTTAGGCATACATAGCTTTGTTAACTTTTGTGAGTGTGAAGTGTGAATTAACCAAAAGAAAAGAAAAGTTTGTTTCATCAGAAGTTTTCCTTGGACCCTATAGAAATTACTCTTCATCTAAAAACAAAGACAAGTGCACATGCATATAGTTAGGTTTTATTAATTTCTTTTGCATCTAAAAAACACCACTAGTTTCACTTCCATCATCCCCTGACTTAACTTAAAGAACAACTCATTTTAAAATCAAGTGCTAACTAAAATTCACTAGAACTTTTTCTTTTAAGTTAAATACACAAACAAGTTTTAGGATTTTAGGGCCTTGGATTAGGATAGTGGATTTTTTACATCCACTAAGTATTTGCATCCACACTTACGAGTTCAAATACCCACATTTTTTTCATTTAAATTTTGTGAAAAAGAGTGCAACACGGATATGTATCCATAGCTGATCTAGCCTCATTAATGGCAACAATAAGGTTATGAATAGTCATTATGAAAGAATGATTAAACAGAAAACGCATTCACATTGAAGAAAGATTCATACATAGAAAAGAATAATAATTAAATTAAATCATTTCTGGAGACGATAGCCAACAATAAATTTTAAGATGTAGTTTTTGACCTCCACTACGTATTTCCATCCACACTTACGAGTTCAAATACCCACTTTTTTTTTCATTTAAATCCTGTGAAAAAGAGTGCAACGCGGATATGTATCCATAGCTGATCTAGCCTGATTAATGCCAACACTTTTTTTTCAGTTAAATCCTGTGAAAAAGAGTGCAACGCGGATATGTATCCATAGCTGATCTAGCCTCATTAATGCCAACAATAAGGTTATGAATAGTTCACATTGGAGAAAGATTCATACATAGAAAAGAATAATAATTAAATTAAATCATTTCAATTAAATCATAGCCAACTACTTGCACACAGAACACATTCACATTCACATTGGAGAGAGATTCTTACATAAAAAAATAATTTAAATTAAATCATTGGTGGAGACGATAGCCAACTACTTGCACACAGACCTATCGCAACGGCCTACACACAATTACTCTCGAGTCGATATGATTTTTGTGCCGTAGGTTATCTATAATTATAGAAATGGGCCACTCCGGCAATTTCGGAGCATAACAGACCTACTGATGAGAATTCATATTAAATTTAGGAGATTTAGGGTTTCTAATAAATCCTCGTGAAGGATATATAATAATATTTAGTGTATATATATATGTAGGCTGATGGATATCTGGGCACAAATCAAGCGAGAGCATCCTTTTAGTGAAAGGATTGGAACTACAATTATGGCTGGAGACGAGCTGAAGATCAGCGAAGGATCGCAGAAAATTAAGAAGGATATATAATAATATTTAGTGTATATATATATGTAGGCTGATGGATATCTGGGCACAAATCAAGCGAGAGCATCCTTTTAGTGAAAGGATTGGAACTACAATTATGGCTGGAGACGAGCTGAAGATCAGCGAAGGATCGCAGAAAATTAAGAAGACTGTTGGAGTGACGAGTGTTCACCGACAGCCTTCCATTATTCACTTTTGCCAGGATGAGAGGTTTATTATAGTTGAAAGTAAAGACTTCAAGCAGGTAGTCCAAGAGCTCACAGGCCAAGATGACAATGACAAGCCATCACTTACGAAGAAGGCCAAAAATGTTTCGGATCTATCAATTGTTACTGCAGATCCACCCGTACCAAATGAAGTCTCCTCGGCACTGCCGTCAACTTTAGTTGATTCCGTCCGTCCACCACCATTTCAAGAGACGAGTATTTCAAGAGATAATCCGTTTGATTTTCTGATGGAATATACAAATGATTTCTATCCTGATTTATTTCCACTGTCAAGGCCAACCCGTACAGATAATCCGTTTGATTATCTGATGGAATATACAAATGATTTCTGTCCACCCCGTACACATGATTTCCTTTTTAAAAACCTGTTTGAAGATCAGTTGTGATTTCATGGTATTAGATAGTCCGCTGAAGCTTTGTAGAGCATTATTAGCGTGATGTCGCTCTTGCTCTTGTCTGTTTTTGTACTGATGCATATCTCACGCATGCACGTCAGTGAGGTTTACTAATGGAACTATTTTTGGACTGATTCCATTGTTATCAAATTGGATGATGCATCATTATTTGAAACTGTTCGCACCATTGCTATGTTCATTTCGATGTTGTTAATAAATTTACCTTTATTTCGGACCAATACTTCATAGATCGGCTTCATCTGAATATTTTATCACCTTTTAGACAGAATAGTTTTCGGTTTAATTACGCTTCCGTATCGCCTCAATTACAATGTATTAAATATGTTTCATTTCTTATCGAAAGACTATAAAGGATTGATCACGTAAAGGCTTCATGTTTTTGACAGGTATTCTAAGTCATGAATGTAAAATGATTGCATGTATGTTAAATATTGTAACAATATTCGATCCATTTATCATTTACTTTGTGTGTCCATAAATGCATAGAAATTGCATTGCATGTGGGCAGTGACTACCGCTAACCCAGTGGCTTTGTTTATTTGTAATGTTTGGTTAAACTTATTTGATAGTAATATATGTGAACATGTTAGGCTCACATTTATTACTATAGTTGTTTTTGTAAATTTATAATCTCTTCAGTACCATTATATATTTTTATTATTATTCTCAACTTTAATGAACATTTATTTTTATTTTTATTCATTTATTGTCCAATTCATCTATCGTCCATTTGAAACTGGGTGGCCAGGGAGGGTTGCTAATTATTTCTACTCTTCACACATTCTTGAATTTAAGTTGCTTTCTTTTTTTACCCTTCACTTATTCCTAAATTTAGGGTTTCGGAACTGCATGATCCATTTGGTTAAATTACCTTCTTAATTGAAACTGTTATTATTTTAACCAACCACGTCTTATCTTATTTCTTAACTTACTATTTCATTTCTTTAACTAACGAGAGCTGCATAATTAAAAAAATATAATCTACCTTGACACGTCAAACATACATCGTTTCAAATCTTTGGTATGGGTGTGAAAGTTTTCGCTAAGCGGGCCATCTCATTTTTTAGTCCATGGATAGCCTTCATAAACGGACAAAGACATTTTGAATTTTTATGTTAAAGTATTTCTGGAAATCTTTGTTAATACCACGTGTAGTTAGTCCAGTCATTGTTGATAATACCCTCAATTGAATTGTCTTAAATATAAAATTTAAGACAAAAACAGTGTGGGACAAGAATATTATAAGACAAAACAATTTGATACAAAAATATTTTAAGCAAAACTTTATATTTAAAAAAAATTGTTTAAAACAAAACTTTATATTTAAGACAAAAAGAGTTTGAGACAAATACTTCAAGACAAAAATATATTTAAGACAAAATTTTCTATTTAACACAAAAACAGTTTGAAACAGAATAGTTTAAAACAAAACTTATATTTAAAAGAATGGAAATTAAGACAAAACTCATTTAAAATAGTTAACAATCAAACAAAACCATATTACTTTAAGACTATTATCTAACCCTTGACTCTCATAGTGTAATGAGCGTTACAATGCTTTGGATAACATAGTAAGGTGCATTACATGACACAATTTTTTCTCCTTTCTCTCTCAAGCATTATTCGTTATAACAATGGAAATTAAGACAAAACCCATTTAATGAGTTTTATAATGCTTTGAATACCATAGTAAACAACATTATAGCTTAAACAAAAACAAAAATATTTCTCTTTTTTTTCTCACCGATTATTCGTGATCCTTTCTCCATGGCTCTTTGTAACATTGGTGTGATATCAATTTCTTGGTAATACTTGAGGAAATAAAACAAAAATTAACATATAAAACACTGGTACATAAAACATGATACTTACAATGAAACTTGTTAATAGTATTTAACCTTTTTCAACTAGTGACTTGCCTAAAATATCTTGACATGCACACATTTAACTCAGTTAACTCACACTCTAAATATGGAATGCATTTAATGCTTAGTTAACTGAATCTCTGATTTTAATTAACTCTACATGCTAAAATAATTAGAATTTCTAATCCTATCTACTGTAAAAAGCGATATTCAAATAAGTAATTATGCTAACTAGAACAACATAAACATGAACATACACCAAGGCTCACAAATAAAATGATATAACACTGAAACGTCGAAACTTCAGCCATTAATAATTACCATGAACACAATCTCACAATATTTGTACCTCTTTCAAAAAAATTATTATTACAGTTTCATAGTCGCAACATTATATCTTAGGACAGGGTTTCAAAAATTAAAGAATGGTACAGTAATGCCTAAAAGATTATACACAACAGAACGGAGATAGACTCATAACTTTGCAAAAATTGTAGGCCTAGAAACCCTAGCAAGTTTATGATTACAAGCGTCGACATTTACAGAAGTAGGCAAGGCAAAAAACTGCCAAGGCCGAAACATAACATAAACCTACAGGCCTGAAGCACAGACCTTTCAGAACAAAAACTTGCCAAAAAGAGGAGATGACGAATAAAAAACTAGCATGACAGCGAGACACAATGCAACACGAAAAACTGGGATGTAAGTAGTGGTAAGAAATTGTGGTAAATAAAAAAATAATAATTTATAATGATATTTATATTATTTTTTAAA
>APFE030863290.1:0-25113 GCA_000404065.3 Pinus taeda | reverse complement strand
CTTTAAATTATTATATTTTTAAGAACTTTCCAAAAATATTTTTATACAAATAAAACCATTTAAATACAGTATCAATAATATCGTTTTTTAAACTCTCTTTTTCTATATAATAATCATAATTTTACATATCACTATTTCTTTAATGAAAAGATGAAATAGTCTCTAAATTTCCCTCCAAATTTATTAATTGATAACAATTTACATATTTTATGATATTATTGTGCAAATTGTCAGGTTGTTCTCTCAGGCTCCATTGCTATACCTCATATGATGAAAACTGAAAACTGTAAACCGTGTGTAGTCAAAATCTGTTACTCACCAAAGGGATTTGTTTGCCATAAACCCATGAAAGCAAAAGAGTGCACTCCATTAAGATTATGACCGACAATGAGATCTAACAGAAATACTTGGCTCTTGTAAATCATCAACTTAATGTTCTGCACCCGTTCCAATATCAATCGCAAAATTCTTTCTTCAACAACGAACATGCCGGTTTTTATGTGATAACTCACCAACATAGACCAATTTAATTATTAAAAAAGAAGTCTAGTCTAAAAGGCTAACCATTTGGTAAAGAAAAAATGGTTTTCCCTACATAATTTTGACACAAGTTTGGCAAACTTTTTTGGAAATTTAACTTAGAGCTATTATGTTTTAAAATTTTTGGTGTTTCAGATATTATTGAGAATGCTGAATCTTTTTCCACTATTAATTTTTTTTTTATATATTTTTAATATCAAATAAAAAAAAATCAAGTGTTTTCAAGGTTCTCCAGTATGGTACCCGGATGCGGGTGTCTATTCCAACATTGAATAGGTGTTACCATGAGGCATGCGAGCCAGCAGCTAGCACGCACTCAAGGTGGAGGGCAGAGCTGAAGGCAAGCCACCATAAATCCCAGCAGCAGGTTATCTACTGCCTTTCAATGCAGGGCCATGTCAAGCGTACCAAGGTGCAGTCTTATGGAATGGAGTGCCTGGACGAATTGCTATTTAACCCGGCTCAATTTGGAAATTATGTCAAGGGATCAGGTTCAGGGCAATGCGCCTTCATCTGTGCTAGTTGGTTCAGTCCTGGTCGAGGGGAAGGTCCCTGGCACTTCTATACCTAGAGGCAGCTTGGGACTCTTCGTTACGCTGTTATGCCAAGCACAGCTGCAGAGAATTCCCATTTGCCGTTTGTTACTTTCGACAATTACAGTCGAATTCACTGTTCTGTGTCGCAATTTCAAGCCTGTGCAAGACTTGGGATCGTTCTGGATGTCAAAAGTCTTTCTTGGTCTGTTTGGGAAGCCTGGGTGTGCTATCGAGTCGTGGCTTTTGTGCGTCCTCACCGGTCTGTTTGGGAAGCTTGGGTGGGATTTCGAGTTGTGGCTCTCGTCTGGTCTTAGTCTAGCGCTCGTCCATTTTGTCATAGCTTCCCTTTAACTCTGTTTCCTCAGTCTTACTATTCCAAAATGCGACCCCGTTTGCGTGGTAAGCCTAGACGCGATAGTTCGGCTGGCCCTCGAGGAGGGCGGGGAGGGAGGGGCGCCCCTGTTCCTGAACCTAGCCGCATTTCCCCAATGGCCACAGTTGCACCCTTTTCGCCTCCTTCTGAAGACTT
This sequence comes from Pinus taeda, assembly GCA_000404065.3. Taxonomy (NCBI): domain Eukaryota; kingdom Viridiplantae; phylum Streptophyta; class Pinopsida; order Pinales; family Pinaceae; genus Pinus; species Pinus taeda. The sequence goes on along the minus strand of APFE030863290.1, from coordinate 23,508 downwards.
GGGCCCATCCCTCACAAGTTCTCTGCACTCTGCCCGCTTTTATTTCCAAAGCCAGCTTAACAAGCCGGTCATTTCCGTCCTGGTCACAGTTATTTTCTCCGAAGAACCTGTAGATCCAGCTAGTTCAGGGGCCGCCTCCTCAGAGTGCTCTCCCTCTAGGACAGCCAACTCTTCCCAGAGCCGCTTGGTGGAGGCGCATTTGGAGGTCTCTTCAGAGACGCAGGTTAAGGTAGACGGCCGCCACAGCAAGGTGCTCCCCAGGTGCAGCACATCGACCCCCAACAAGAGACGAAGTCCAAGACTGAAAATGAGCCGGAGCACTTCACTGGGAACATCTTACATCTGGTTCTTCCGCCTAGAAGAACTGCGACGGACGTGGAGGACAATGTCATGGTTGAGTGGATTAATCTTTTGCCTGCCCCAGAAGTGGTTGGAAAACAGGACAATGAAGAATTCAAGTAAGTTTTTGTCTCCTTTTTTGACCACTCCAGAAGGAAATTCAGTTTTGTTGATCAACGACTTCGGGGTTAAAGATCGAGCAGCGTCTCCAGACAGTCGTCTTCCTAACGCGGCACCTCCTCATGGACCTCCTTTTTTGTCTACCAGTCACAATTTCCATTTTCATGTTGTCTAATTTTGCCAGACAGAGGTCTAAGCAGTTTTTTGCAGACTCTGGTCTTCATTGTAAGCATATTTTGCAAAACTATTATGAGCGAGGTAGAGCTACAGCTCCCTCAGAGGTTTATCCTCTGTGTACATATTTTTCTTCCTTTTTAATATAATTAGCACAGTCTTTACCGAGAAAAAAAAAGGTTCTCCAATATGGTGAATCTATTTCCATCCTTAAAAAAATTCAAATAATCTTAATACAAAATTTAAAAAAAATAAAAATAAGGTGTTCGCCTGGTTCTTGAGGTTTCCATCTTTAAAAAAAATTCAAATAATCTTATACCAAATTAAAAAAAATAAAAATAAAGTGTTCTCCTGGTTCTTGAGGGCGGTGAATCCATTACAAAAATTCAGATACTCCAAATATCAAATTAAAAAAAGAAAAAAAACACCCCTGATTTCAACTAGAAAATGATAGTAATGCCTAAATTGCTGTGCAATTAAAACAAATAAAAAACTGGTTTATTTATGAATATTCATTTGTTTTTCTTCTTTTCGTATAATAATAATAAAATAAATAAATAATATTTTAATGACCGATGCAATAAGTATGACCAAGCTTTAGTCCCCGTTCGCCCGGTAAGTCGCCGAGACTATCAGTATCCCCAAAAAAATATATATAAATTTTGAGTTTTTTTTTCATATATATATAACTGTTTTTAAGATTTTTTTATATATTTTATTAAGAAAATATAACATGGTTATGTTAATTGTAGAGGAGATTTGAAAATATTAAAACTAAAAGATCTAATCAATATTAAAACTAAAATGAGAAAAACATAAAGATAGGGAATATTATATTAAAACTAAACCATCAAGAAAATAAATATCTTTCTCGAGATTAAGATAAAGGAAAATAATTTTAATAAAGGTTTTTTTAAAGTAGTAAAAAGGAAATGCTTTTATGATGGAAAAAGAAAAATAAATAAAAATAAAAATTTGTAATGGCTAAGATGATAAAAAATAAAAATATAGAAAAGATTATGAAATATTAATTTAAATAAAGATATAGATTAGATAAGTGAGTATATAGATAGATATATATAAAACTCATTATCCAAAAGATTGAGTAGACCATGGTATTCATAAATCTTATTATTTAGCAGATATGTGAAGAAGAAATGGTAAGATATGTGTAACATGTACCAACATAAATTACTAAAATAACTTCATTAACACAACAAGATAAGATTTTGTTTTATCTCCGTGTAAATTTACATACCTATAAGTTATAGCAATAACTCATTGTTATTTCCGAAAATCCGTTTAGAGGATGGAAAATTTACGTTATGGTTTTATTACAAAATTGACTGACTACCTTGTGATAAAATTCATTACCCGTCCCGAGGCATATACGAGAAACGACATAATTATGATTAGATCTTTTAGGTATGGATGACCATGACAAATAACCATCATGGTGTACTACTTTAAAAAAACCTTTATTAAAATTATTCCCTATCTTTATGTTTTTCTCATGGTTTAGTTTTAATATAATATTCCCTATCTTTATGTTTTTCTCATTTTAGTTTTAATATTTATTTGTTATTTGTTATTTGTTTTTCTCTTTAGAGTTTTTATCTTTATGTTTTTCTCATGGTTTAGTTTTAATATAATATTCCCTATCTTTATGTTTTTCTCATTTTAGTTTTAATATTTATTTGTTATTTGTTATTTGTTTTTCTCTTTAGAGTTTGACAGTAGCGTACACCATGATGGTTATTTGTCATGGTCACCCATACCTAAAAGATCTAATCATAATTATGTCGTTTCTCGTATATGCCTCGGGACGGGTAATGAATTTTATCACAAGGTAGTCAGTCAATTTTGTAATAAAACCATAACGTAAATTTTCCATCCTCTAAACGGATTTTCGGAAATAACAATGAGTTATTGCTATAACTTATAGATATGTAAATTTACACGGAGATAAAACAAAATCTTATCTTGTTGTGTTAATGAAGTTATTTTAGTAATTTATGTTGGTACATGTTACACATATCTTACCATTTCTTCTTCACATATCTGCTAAATAATAAGATTTATGAATACCATGGTCTACTCAATCTTTTGGATAATGAGTTATATATATATATCTATCTATGTATATACTCACTTATCTAATCTATATCTTTATTTAAATTAATATTTTATAATCTTTTCTATATTTTTATTTTTTATCATCTTAGCCATTACAAATTTTTATTTTTATTTATTTTTCTTTTTCCATCATAAAAGCATTTCCTTTTTACTACTTTAAAAAAACCTTTATTAAAATTATTTTCCTTTATCTTAATCTCGAGAAAGATATTTATTTTCTTGATGGTTTAGTTTTAATATAATATTCCCTATCTATATTTTATGTTAATTGTAGAGGAGGAGTATGATTGCATGTTTCAAATAAGTTTTTAACAACTTAAAATACAAAATTAGGATTTGGAACATAATGACTATTTACATGAATGTGTATATTCAAAGAATTTAATTTTAACTAAAAACGAAAGAATGACTATTAAATTCCGGTGTGATTATCACATACCCTCATGACTCTTATTCATCAAATAATCTGAACAAGACGGAAGATTTTCCCAGAAGAATCAAGGGTTATAAGTCTGTACGATTTTTGGTTTAATTCCTTAAAAATGTGAATACATTCACTCAAACATTTCAATAGTCATTAATTTGGTCCAACCTGAAGTGAAGACGCAATATCTAGAAAAGTATCTTCAATAGCCACTAATTTGGTTCAACATGGAGAAGATGCAATATCTACATTTTAATTTTTTAGTTGGCAAGATATTTATGCGAAAATCATAGAGATACTTTTGTCTACGGTTTCGAAGATGAACCACACTAGTTGGTTCGAAACGTGTCGACAAAAGTATCTCTATATGATTTTCCAAGTGGAAGACGACAACTAGAATTCATAGATACTAAGCTTACAATAAAATTTGATAAATAAAATAGTTTAAAATGAGGTTGGATATAATAGTAAAAGTAAGGACTTTTTCACTATTGAATACGATATATTTTTTATGACAAATTGTGAGCAATTGAGTTATGAGAACACTTTGATGTAGTGGTTAAATAATTTCTTGATTTAGGTATACATGAGTGGATCAAGCCCACCCCATGCTCTTAAAATAACCCACCAAACTTAGAAAAATTAATAATGATTATTAAAACTTCTAATAAATGTTTAATGTAAACTGGTACTGAGTATTTATACAAAAATAAGTATTTTATTACTAGGTCAAACTAAATCATATTTAAACAAAACCAACTATTTTTATTTTTATTTTTTTTTCTCATAAAGACTTAATGTGGAGTTATGGAGATACCTTCACGTAATGGTCAAATTGTTTAGTAACAACTACATACATAAGTGGATGAAATCCCACCACATGTTCTCCTTTTTATGATAGCCCACTAGGGTGAATGAAAGCCCATCCTCATATTCTTCTTTTTCTAATAGTCTATTCTAATAGTCTATGGGATTGAATTGACAACTTAATTGTCTAATCAATCAAAAAATAAAACAGAACAAAATAAATAATAAATAATAAAAAATAATTATATAATAATTATTAAAAAACAATATTTCACTTAATTAAAAATAATAATAAATATTTAATGTAAGGGTAATAAATATTTTATATAAAATAATAAAAATTTAATTAAATGTTCAATTTTTATATAAAAATTATTAATTAATATTATATAAATTAATTAGTTAAAATTAAATCATCTTTAAACAAAACTATTTTTTTTAAATGATATAACACACATATATTCTTTCTTTTGTGTATAAAATTGTTATTTTTCTTAATATTTTGAACAAAATATTAATATAATATAATTGATTTATAATTTTAATGGTTAATATTTAAATAATATAGTTTAAATAGTTTAAAATCAAAATAATAAATTTGGTTTAAAATCAATTTATAATTTTAATTGTTTAAATTTAAATTTAAATGATGTAGTTTAAAAAAATTTGAGATTAGTTAAATTTAATTTAATTTTTTATATAAATATATAAATATATTTGTTATTAAAGTCATTTAAACTATTTTTTAAATTTAAATGATATAGTTGAATTAATCCCAAAATTATATTAATTATATATCTATATATAATATATATATATATATATATATATTATATATATATATATATATATTCCAAATGGGGTGTCTATCTCTGAGGTAGGCCCAACACGTGGGCAATGAAAAACCATAGAAGGAAGATGGGGAGGAGGACAACGCATCTAATCTATCGGTATATAAGACGTAAGATGAAATGCTATCTGAAGCGTGGGAAATTTCATTTGACCCCCACTAGAAGTCGTGCTCGTAAGGTCGGGAGTTTAATGACGCATGCATGGACTAGTAAAATTTATATGGGGCTTGTTGTATGGAGGCTGCATGATATTGCTCTGAGCTGCTGCAATTTGGATGGGTCTTCTGAAACTCGGGTAATCTTGGAGTGGTGGCGATTTCTATGTGGTCGCTCCACCCACTCGGTATGCTCTTTGAAAGCTAAAAGTTTGTCTGTTGGGGTCCTTTTCTCTGTTCCAGTCTTCGTGTTGCAAAATTCGCTCAGGGAAGGGTGGTTGGTCTTGGTATCTTTTTTAGTGGCGCACTATAGAGTGGTGCCTCAAGGTTTTATGTGGTTGAATTGGTGTTGTGGACCTTCGATCACGGTGAGCCCTCTATTATTTCTCCTCTTTATGGTCTATCCTTTGTTCTCTCTATTGTTTGATTATTGGGAGAATTTTTCTTGGGTCTCGGGGTGGATTTCTATTGATAAAGGTGATAGCAGGGTTCTTAGTTGGCCTGCTTCATATGCAGTTGGATGCTTTGGTTGTTGCATGTTTATCTAGGTGGATTTTATTAGTTTCCGAGGATTCCTGAAGGGTTTGGTGACATTGGCTCTCGGTGTAACTTGGCCCTGGTTGGGCTCTTGGGGTTCTGCGATCTGGGGTGTTGTCAAGAGGCTAATGTTTCTACCCTATGGTATTTCTATGTAAAAGTAGTTGTAGAGGTGGTAGACTGGATGGTGTGGAAGCCAAATGTGGTCAAAATCTCCACTTTCTAAGTTTGCAGGTGGTGGCGACTAGTTTTCAGGGGTGGTTGTTGTTGGTTATTACACGGTTGGAGCCAGGCCCTTACTAGCATCTCGTGTGATGGAAGGGTGAGCAATGAATAGTGGGTCTCATTCAGGAGGTGTCCTTCTGCGTTTGTATCATGCAACTTGTTCTGAGGAGTTATCATGTCCACTCTTAGAAGTCAGGTGTCTCATCCAACTCGGGCAGTTCGAGTAGTTTGGAGAAGGTGTCACAGAGGGGTCGGTCTACTGCAAGGCTCAAGCAGAGAGTGAGAGCTGAAGGTGGAATGGTTACGGAATTGGGTGAAGGTCATGATTGTAGGGGAGGTGCAGGGTCATAGTGGGGTGGCTGTGTTGTTCGTGACTGTGGAGTGGGTCTCCATGGACTGAGTAGCAGGTCAGTGTAGAAATTCCTTGTAGATTCAAATTGCTAATTGTAATTTACTAAAACAATAGACTTGAATCTACTCTACTCATCAGTGGAAACAATAAAATATCAATGAAATCACGAAGCATATAAGAGAAAGAATTCAATCACACATAACACAATGATTTTCTAGGTAAAGCCACAACTAAAAACCGTTGCTTTATGTATATTGCATTAATCAAAAAATATGAGAAGATTATAATGCTTTGCTCAATCCCAACAACCTCTACATTATCTCTATCTATCTCACTGCTTCCCAGACAAGCTCAAGCCAATAGTTATCCATTCTACTCCCTGTCAAGATCTTATTTCCTTGCATTGCTCCCTTGGGAATTAGCCATATTTAATTGTGAAATCCCACAATTATGAATCGTGAAATCCTCATATGCCTTTCTTTGATTGCATGCACAACCTATACAATTTAGATCATTATACAACTTTTAGTACACTATCCCTTTACTCCAATATCAATTGGGTCTTTCTCTGATCTGACATGCATCAGTTAATTATGAGTGAATCTTCAGTTTACTAATCAGTTTTGGCTACACCCCACTACTGCAGGTGTAGAAAATTCTCACTGTAGATTAACCTGATTATGCAATATAACTAAAGCAAAATACTTAATCTACTTCGACAATCAAACTTGTGGAAGCTTAATCGATTTGAGCAAAGATCAAACAGAACACATATAATAGAGAAGAAGAATCAATACACATGAAACACATAAGAATACTTTAGGGAAAGCCTTAGCTAAAAACCCCGCTATCTGTATTATCATACAAGTGGAAATATCTCAGGATTACAAACAACTTTAGCTCTCACAGCTATCCATCTCTTAGTACAATCCCTCACTGCTGCTCATAGACAGAATAGATAACTCATATGCCTTCTCCTCTGTCCTCTAAGCCTCCTATTTCCTTGTGCAGTTTTCCCTGGGTGCTCCAACTGTAACCTTGTGTGACATTGATCTCACACACTGCTCCAACACTCTGTAAGACTGAGCAAATCTCAAGGAATGAACTCCTTCTGCATGCAAGATATTTCTTATAGGAAAATTCTTGCAACTGATAGTACACTGTCCTTGCCTTTAATCTCAACTCGGTCTTTGTCTGGATTGACATGCATGAGTTATTTATGAGAGAATATTTAGTTATCTGGAGTACACTAGTTTCATGCATGCATGCATTAACTGATTGAACTCACAATTACTTCCTCAAATTGTTTGAAACTAGTTTAATTGGAATTAACTCAGTTAACTGAGCTAACTAATTACAACTCAAATACAACTCATCCTTATCTCCTTAATTAAGGGATAACTTCCTTAATTTAAGGGATAACTGTTGTATGACTTCACAAAGACTTCTAGCTTGAATTTCTCCAATTAATTAACTCAAGATGAATTAATTAATTATTTTTCAAGTAGTCGGTGAGACTAAATTCGAATTTTAATTCTCAATTTTAATTCAAGAACAAATTAAAATTGGAATATTCTTGTTGCCACATTTCAACACTCCCTCTAAAAAAGAAAGGGATTATCCGCGATGCCGATCCTGTCTCTATGGAACTTGAATTTACAGTTTGACAATGCCTTAGTCAAAATGTCAGCATATTGCTCCTCGGTCTAAATATACTGCAACAACATGATCCTCCTCACCACCACAGTCTCTGAAATGATGATACCGAATGTCGATTTTCTTGGACCTGTCATGAAATACTAGATTCTCATAGAGTTTGATACAACTTTGATTATCACAATAGATCACAGTTGGATCAATCCTTTGATCAAACAAACCAACTAGAATTTTCCACACCCAAATGGCCTCACATGTTGCCTGACTTGCAGCCATGTATTCAACCTCTGTTGAGCTGAGTGCAATCGACTTCTGTTTCCTGATGTACCAAGAAACTGCAGTTGACCCAAGGTTGAAAATTCCTCCTGATGTGCTCTTTTGATCTGATGGACTCCCTGCCCAATTTACATCTGTGTATCCCTATAGCTTCACTCCCTGTATTTGTTTGTACCATAATCCATACTGAGATGTGCCTCTAAGGTATCTCAAAACATGCTTAGCTGCCTTCCAAAACATCTTGGTAGGCTGAACCATAGCTTGACTCAGCTGGTTCACCGCATAGGAAAAATCTAGTTGTGTGTTCACTAAGTACATCAATGAACCCACAAGCTGCCGATACACAGTAGCTTCTACTACTTCTCTTGAAGTAGCATCCTCATTCCTCCAATTACTTGCTAGAGGAGTTTGCATGGGCTTGCAATTCTTCATGTGGAATCTCCTGAGTATCTCATTGGCATACTTGCCTTGAGACATAAAAAACTCCCCATCCTTCTGCAACACTTCCATGCCAAGGAAGTAGTGCATGAGATCCATGTCTTTCATCTCAAATTCTCTTGCAAGGTCCTCCTTGCAAGACATGATCAACTGATCATCACCTGTCAATATGAGATCATCAACATAAAGAATAATGATCAACTACTTACCTTTTACCATGATCTGGTATAGGTTCACATCTGTTTCACTCTTTGTGAAGCCCAACCCGGTGAAGTAGTTGGCGATCCTGGTGTACCAAGCACAAGGTGCTTGCTTCAGCCCATACAAAGCTCGCTTGAGTTGGCACACATGCGACTCACGATCAAAGGTATCAAAACCTTATGGCTGCCCTATGTACACCTCTTCCTCAATCTTGCCATTGAGGAATGCAGTCTTCATATCCATATGATGGATCTTCCAACTCATCCGTGCTGATAGTGCCAACATCGATATGATAGATGAGTACCTTGCTACATGAGAAAAAGTCTCATCATAGTCCATCCCCTCGACCCGTGAGAAACTAGGGGCAACAAATCTTGCCTTATGTTTCTCCACACTACCATCAACAACTTGCTTTACCTTGTAAAGCCAACAAGAACTCACAACTAACTTGTTATCCAGTCTTGGAACCACATCTCATACATTGTTCCGAACTATGGAGTCATACTCCTCCACCATAGCATCAACCCAAATCAATTGCTGCACTACTTCCTCAAAGGAATATGGCTTGGTCTCAACACATTCACCAACAAGGGCCATGTATCTAGTGCACTTATCAGGTGACCTCCTCTGTTTGCACTGAGAAGATGGTTGTCCCACATTCTCTCTCACATACGACAACAATCTGTCAGCTTCTCTTGTGGGCTTCCATCCCTCTCTGGAAGACTCTATTTGAGTGGATGTCTCCACTCCTGGAACCTCTTCATGCGGCTACTCCGCATCAGTCTGAGGCTCCTCCTCCTTAGGAACCAAAAGTTCCTCCACAGCCTGTAGTTGGATCTCCCTCTCAAGGGAAACTTGCATGGCCTTTTGCTCATCAAACTTGATATCTCTGCGAACCACTGTCCTCCGAATGGTAGGCGCATACACCGGATAGTTGTGAGGTCTATCTGTGTACCCCACAAGTATTCCCAACTTAGATGTCGGCTCAAGTTTCTTCCCGACATCCTTGGTCACATGACAATATACTGATGAGCCAAAGATCCTAAAGTGACCCACATTTTGTCTCTTCACAGAGAAAGCTTCCTCTAGTGTCTTCATCCCAAGAATGCAATGTGGGCTTCTATTATGCAAATAGACTGCCATGTTGCATGCCTTAGCAAACAAATGAAGTGGTAGGCCTTGGTCATGCAGCATCGCCTGAGTTGCCCCCACAATCATCCTGTTCTTCCTCTCGACCACCCCATTCTGTTGTGGGTTATGAGGTGTTGTTAACTCCCATTTAAGGATCCCTTCTTGGATTTCTTCAATGGGCAATTAGTTGCATAATGGCCCAACTCATGAAAATTAAATCATCTCACTTTAGATTTGTCAATCTTCTTCCATCCATGAGAAGAATTTGATTTGGAATGGGAAGCCTTCCTTTTCCCTTTCCTTGTCTTACTTGCTAAGGCTAAATTTTCTTCATCATCATTCTTTGATTAAGAACCATCTTGAGTGCTCCTCCTGATCTCCTCCTGCATGAGATCTAACCATAGTCGTTCCCAATCCGACAGTTTCTCTCTTCCATTCAGAGAGTCCTGGTAATTATTCCAGCTCTTTGGAAGATCGAGGAGAGCAAGGCTCACCATATCATCATCGTTTTCCATTATTCCCACACTACCAAGCTCATCTCTGCAGGTGGTGAGCTTGTTCAGATATGTAGAAATAGTGTCACCCTTCTCCATCTTCATTTTCCGAAGCTTATCCTTGAGCGCCAGTTTCCTCTGGTCTCTACTGTTCTGATATAGGTCTTGCAATGTATTCCACATTGAAAACAGAGTCTCCTTCCCATGGAGACTCCAGAAAATATGGTCTTGAACTCCCTCTAGAAGAATCCTTCTCGCCTTCACCACACACTTCTTCCATTCAACCAACTCTTCTGCATTAGCTGCAGCTAGCTTGGGGATTTCTTGATCAATGAAATCCTTCAAGCCACTGTCTTCTAATACTGCTTCCATGCAATCCTTCCATGCTATGTAATTCGAGGTGCCATCTAGAGCATACTCGAATCTCAAGCCATTGAATGCCATTGGTGAACTTTGAGGTGTGATAAGAATTTGATTTTGTACCTGCAACCACGAACTTCAAACTTCGAACTTCCCTTCTTAATATACTACTCACGGCTCTGATCACCTTTTCTCTGATACCATGTAGAAAATTCTCACTGTAGATTAACCTGATTATGCAATATAACTAAAGCAAAATACTTAATCTACTTCTACAATCAAACTTGCGGAAGCTTAATCGATTTGAGCAAGATCAAATAGAACACATATAATAGAGAAGAAGAATCAATATACATGAAACACAAAAAAATACTCTGGGGAAAGCCTCAGCTAAAAACCCCGCTATCTGTATTATCATACAAGTGGAAATATCTTAGGATTACAAACAACTTTAGCTCTCACAACTATCCAGCTCTCAGTAAAATCCCTCACTGCTGCTTATAGACAGAATAGACAACTCATATGCCTTCTCCTCTATCGTCCAAGCCTCCTATTTCCTTGCGCAGTTTTCCTTGGGTGCTCCAGCTGTAACCTTTTGTGACACTGATCTCACACACTGCTCCAATACACTATAAAATTGTGCAAATCTCAAGGAATGAATTCCTTTTGCATGCAAGAGATTTTCTTATAGGAAAATTCTTGCAACTGATAGTACACTATCCCTGCTTTTAATCTCAATTGGGTCTTTGTCTGAACTCACATGCTTGACTTATTTATGAGAGAATATTAAGTTATCTAGAGTACACTATTTTCATGCATGCATACATTAACTGACTGAACTCACAATTAGTTCCTCAAACTGTTTGAAACTAATTTAATTGGACTTAACTCAATTAACTGAGCTAACTAATTAAAACTCAAATACAACTCATCCTTATCTCATTAATTAAGGGATAACTTCCTTAATTTAAGGGATAACTTTTGTATGACTTTACAAAGACTTCTAGCTTGAATTTCTCCAACTAATTAACTCAAGATGAATTAATTACTTATTTTTCAAGCAGGTGGTGAGACTAAATTCGAATTTTAATTCTCAATTTTAATTCAAGGACACATTAAAATTGGAATATTCTTGTTGCCACATTTCAACAGCAGGTTACACCACACTAATGTAGGTTACACCCCACTATATTAAGTTACACCCCACTACAGTAAGTTACACCCCAATGATGTTGGTTACACCTCATTGTTGCTAGTTACACCTCTTTGTTTCTGGTTACACCTCATTATTGCTGGTTGCACCCCACTATATATGATCTCCCACTAATTCCTCCACCAGTTAAAACTAGTTTAACTGAATTTAACTCAGTTAGACTGAATTAAATAATTATAACTCAAAATTAACTCAACTAGTGCTCCTAATTGTAGGAGACACTCTACATGACTCTAGTTAGACCCGCAACTCAAATTAACTGAGCTAAGTAAGTCAAATTAACTTAGTTAACTATTACAAGTTTTCATGAGATGTGGAATTACAATTTAATTCAAGAACAAATTAAATTAGGATTTTCTTGTTGCATTTTCAATACTCCCCCTCAACAAGAAAGGGATTATCTGCTACCTCGATTCGCCTCTATGAAACTTGAATTTGCATCTTGAGAATTCCTTTGTCAAAATATTTGCATCCTGCTCCTCAGAAGGAATGTAATCTAGCAACATGATTCTGCTCTGCACACAAACTCGTAGATGGTGATACCGAATGTCGATATGCTTGGACCGATCATGAAAAAATGGATTCTTAGAGAGTTTGATACAAATCTAATTGTCACAGTAAATCATTGTAGGATCCATATGCTAACCAAATAACCCAACAAGGATCTTCCTCATCCATATAGCCTCAAAAGCTGCTTAACTAGCAACCATGTACTCTGCTTCTACTGAATTGAGTGCAACTATTCTCTACTTCCTGCTGTACCAAGAAACTGCTGCTGACCCAATACTGAATATTCCCCCTGAGGTGCTCTTCATGTCGGATGGACTTCCTGCCCAATCTGCATCTGTTAAGCCATGAAGCTGCACTCCCTCTATTCATTTGTACCAAAGACCAAACTGAGTGGTGCCTCTGAGGTATCTCAACACATATTTATCTCCCTTCCAATAAAATTTGGTTGGATTAACCATGTCTTGACTAAGTTGGTTAACTGCAAAACACATGTTCGGTCATGTGTTCACCAAATACATAAGTGAACCCACCAGATGTCTATTAATAGTATCCTCCACTACTTCACCTGAAGTAGCATCATCCTTCCTCCAATTACTCGCTAAAGGAGTCTCCATGTGGAACTTCTTCAATATCTCATTGGCATACTTTCCCTGAGAGACAAAAAGTTCCCCATCTCCTTGCCATACTTCCATAATAAGAAAGTAATGCATGAGCCCCAAGTCCTTCATCTCAAATTCTCTTAAAAAATCCTCTTTGCAAGATTTTATCAGATTCTTATCACCTGTTAGAATAAAATCATCTACATATAATACTATAATCAACAATTTACCTTCAACCACAATATGGTAAAGGTTCACATCTCCTTCACTTTTTGTGAAGCCGAACCCAGTGAAATAACTATCAATCCTAGTGTATCAAGCATGGGGTGCTTGTTTTAGTCCATACAATGCTTGCTTGAGTCTGCACACATGCGACTCTTTGTTGAAGGTATCAAATCCTTCCGACTCCTTAATATACACCTCTTCCTCAATCATACCATTGAGGAATGTTGTCTTCACATCCATCTGATGTATCTTCCATCCCATCTGCATTGATAGTGCTAGAATAGATATGATTGAAGAGTACCTTGATACTCGAGCAAAGGTCTCATCGTAATCAATTCCCTCCACCTAAGAAGATCCTCTGGCCACAAATCTGGCCTTGTGTTTCTCCACGCTCCCATATGTTGGTTACTTTACCTTGTAAAGCCACGGGAACTCATCACTAACTTGTCTATTACGGTTGGGACCAATTCCCAAACACTGTTTCTAATAATGGATTCATACTCCTCAACCATGGCATCAATGCATACTGGTTGATGCACTGCTTCCTTGAATGAGGATGGCTCAACCTCTATACTCTCACTCATCAAAGCCATGTAGCCAGTGTACCAATCTGGTAACTTCCTTTGGCTACGTTGTGATGTGGGTGCTACCATATTCTCTATATCATCATGCATTAATCGGTCAGCCTCTCTAGTGCGGTTCCTTCCATCTCTAGAAGTCTCTGCATGAGTGTGTGCTTCCACTCTCTGCTCCTCTAGATGTGGCTGCTCCGCATCATCTTAAGGTTCCTCCTTTGGAGCTAAAATATCCTCATCCACACGTAACTAAAGCTCCTTCTCAAGGGAACATCTCATGGCCTTCCCTTCATCGAACTTCACATCTCTACAAACCACTGCCATCCTATTGGATGGAAGGTACACCAAATAGGTGTGAGGTGTATCAGTGTACCCCACAAATATGAACAAACTCAGTTGTTGGCTCTATATTTTTCTGTGCATCCTTGGTAACATGATAGTATAATGATGAACCAAAGATCATGAAGTGTGCCACTTCTGGTTTCTTACCTAAAAAATATTCTTTTAGTGTACTCATCCTGAGAATTTAATGAGGGTTGTTCTGCAAATAAACAATTGTGTTGCATGCTTGAACCAAAAAGTGCAATGGTAGGCCTTGATCATGTAACATCACTTGTGAAACTCCCACAATACTTTTTTTCTTCCTTTTATTCACCCCATTTTGCTATGGGTTATGAGGTGCTATTAACTCCCGTCGAATGCCTTTTGATGCACATAAGTTATTGAATTCATTAACACATATTCTCCACCATTATCACTTTAAAGGTCTTTAACTTTCCTGCTAATATCTTTCTCGACAAGTGGTTTAAATTTTAAAAATTTAGCGAACGTTTGATCTTTCTTTTGCATGAAGAAAATCCAACATTTATGAGAAAAATCATCAACAAATATTACATAATACCTATGCTTGGCCATGGAGGCTATCAAAAATGGTCCACACACATCTGGGTGAACTCGTTCAAGGATTTCTTGTGCTCGTTTGTCTTTATCATGAAAGGAAGCTTTAGTGTATATCCCCAATGCACACCCTTTGCATGTGTCTCTCTACTCTAGTGTACCCTTGGGAAGTCTTGTAGAAAGTTGTTGCATGATCTTCAAAGTTTCATGGTTCAAGTGACCCAATATTCTATGCCACAACTCACCGATGTCTCAGCGTTCCAACTGCTCTGCTTTAGTGCTCAAAGAAACACAGTATTCTACATCCAATTTGTAGAGGTTCTTCGCCTAAACCCCGATCTGCTTTACCTGTCCTGAACCTATGTGACGAAGGAAAGCCTTTCTCTTCCTAAATATCACATTTTAACCATGCTCCTCCAACATGGCAACTGAAACCAAATTCTTCTTTAAACCTAGAACATGCATGACATACTTTAATTTGACAAGAGTACAAGACTCCCTCTGAAAGGTAACAATACGATGTCAGTTGTGTTATACCTCCCATTATCTCCTAGCTCGATGTGCACCTGGAGGTCCTTCTCCTCCAAGTCAATGAATAAATATTTGATTTTGGTCATATGGAATGAGGCTCCACTATTTAGGTACCACACAGTACCCATCATCGATGTCACCATGTAAGAAATGAGGGTGAAATCCAACTCGATTTGTGAAGAAAGAGCTTCACCTACCGATCCTCCCGAGGAATTCTTATCGGCCTTCTTGTGCGAACACTTTGTGGCATAGTGTCCCAGCTCGTGACAATGAAAATATTTAATCTTCGATAAGTCCTTCATCTTGCCTCCCTTATTTGAATCTGATTTGGAATGGGATGACTTCCCCTTCCCTTTCTTCACATTTCCAACTAAGGCACAATTCTTCTCATCATCTTGCTTGGATGAGGATCCATCTCTGGTCTTCCGTTGAATCTCTTCTTGTATCAAGTCATAGCACAATTTATCCCACTCTGGTAGCTTCTCCCTCCCATTAACCGAGTCTCGGAAATTGTGCTAGCTCTTGGGAAGTCCTCGAAGTGCTAGGCTCACATATCATCTTTAGCAACTATAACATCGACACCTTCAAGCTCATATTTAGATTGGGTGAACTTAGTCACGTACTTCGGTATTGAGTCAACCTTCTCCATCTTGATCTTTTTGAGCTTGTCCTTTAGTTCCAATTCTTGTGGTCACTATTATTTTGAAACATGTCTATCAAGGCCTTCCACATTGCAAATGGAGTTTCCTTACTATGGAGGTTCGAGACGATATGATCTCGAACTCCTTCTGGGATAATCCTTTTCGCCTTTGCCACACACTTTCTCCACTCTGCCAGATCTTGAGGATCAACTGGCTTGGAAATATCTTTGTTTATGAATTCGTTAAGCATGTTTTCTTCCAACACTACCTTCATCTTTTCCTTCCAAGCAATATAGTTCGAACTACCCTCAAGGGCATATTCGAGTCTCAATCCATAGACGACATCCTATTGGCTCTACAGTATGATACTGCAAATTCGATTTTTCTTGCAAAAGACAAACTCATATTATGCTCTTTGATAGTCATTTCAACTTTGATACCATGTAGAAATTCCTTGTAGATTCAAACTGCTAATTGTAATTTACTAAAACAATATAATTGAATATACTCTACTTATTACCAGAAATAATAAATGATCGAAGAAATCATGAAGCATATAAGAGAAACACTTCAATCACACATAACATAATGATTTCCTTTGGAAATCCACAACTAAAACCCCCTGCTATCTATATACTGCATTAATAAAAAAATAAGAAGATTACAATGCTTTTCTCAAGCCCGAGCAACCTCTGCACTATCTCTATCTATCTCACTGCTTCCCACACAAGCTCAAGCCAATACTTAGCCAATTTTGTTTCCTTTCAAGCTCCTATTTCCTTGCATTGTTCCCTTGGGACTTAGCCCATATTTAATTGGGAAATCCCACAATTATGAATTGCCTAATCCTCATAGGCATTTTGTTGATTGTATGAAACACCTATACAATTGAGATGATTATACAAAAGATAGTACATTGTCTCTGAACTCTAATCTCAACTTAGTCTTTCTTTGATCTGACATGCATGAGTTAATTATGAGTGAATCTTCAGTTTACCAATAAGTGTTGGTTACACCCCACTACTGTATGTTACACCCCACTACCGCAGGTTACACCCCACTATAGTAAGTTACACCCCACTATAGTAAGTCACACCCCACTACAGTAAGTTACACCCCATTGATGATGGTTACACCTCACTGTTGCTGGTTACACACCATTGTTTTTTATATCCCACTAATTCCTCCATGATTTGCAACTAGTTTAATTGAGTTCAACTTAGTTAGACTGAATTAAATAATTACAACTGAAAATAAACTCAACAAGTGCTTCTAATTGTAGGAGACACTCTACACGACTCTATTTAGATCCTCAACTTGAATTAACTGAGCTAACTAAGTCAAATTAACTTAGTTAACTATTACAAGTCATCATGAGATGTGGAATTACAATTTAATTCCTAATTTAATTCAAGCACAAATTAAATTAGGATTTTCTTATTGCATTTTCAATAGTCGGAGGGTGCGGGTACCTCAGGGCATTCAACTGTTGGTCAGTTGATTGACCGTGTGACCCTTTGTGACATGTTTCAATCTATTCTGGATCATATGGAAGCCTATGACAGGATGAGAAAGGAAGAGCATGAAGTTGTCATCATCACGCTCAATCAGTTGCATTACTTTCAATGCCACGTCAGAGAAAGAATTGTGGTGGTTTGGCGGGGGAAAAATTTGCTAGCAGAAAAGGTTGATAAGCTAGAAACATGGCTGGCTCACTTCAAGTAACATATCAACTGCCCATATTTCCCTCCTCCCCCTTCAGGGACTCAGCCGAATAATCAAGCGTCAATTACTTCCGATGATTGAATATGGTAATTGGTTTCCTTGTGGTTCTGTATGTATTTTAGTGCTTTTGGCCTATTAGACTTTGTATTACTGACATGCCTCTCTTTTTGTTTCTTTGTAATATGGTAATATCAATGGTCAATAAACCTAGTCGGGTTGAGACCATTTTCATTTTGACATCTATGTACTCGTCTTCTTTTAATGAATGAATAAAAGCTTGACTTACAAAAAAAGTACTTTTTAAATTTTAAAATATTTTTATAAATCTCTCACACACACACAAACATAATTTATTAAAAATAAAAATTATTAAAACATATTAACATAATGAACTTTTCTAAATGTTTTATGACAATAAATTTATGCAAGGAAACCAACACTAATCAATTTGAAATCCTCATCAAATTTCTATAACTTCATTTGAATTTTACAGAGTAATATGTTTTATGGAAAACTTAGAAAACATATAACATGGATATGATAAGAAAAAATAATTTTGATATTTTATAGGAATTTTAAAAGGACATTCCCTTATCAGTACATTGGGTCAAAAAGTATTTTTGATATTTTATAGGAAATTAAAAAAGACATTCCCTTGATTGCATATCAATACATTGGATAAAAAATATTTTTGATATTTTATATGAAATTAAAAAAGACATTCCCTTGATTGCATAGAAGTGCATTGAATGATTTAAAAAAAAACTAGCCTAGCATCTAATAAAGCTTCCTTAGATAACATCTGAATGTACGGATGACTTTCACATCCTCATATTGCTCTCTGTGGCATATTTTCCTTTGCCACAATTCTAAATGAAAGACCTTATTTGTTCCATTGAACTAGTCCACAAGGGCTTTTGAATCCCCAATACTTTAACATACTTCTAGAGGGAAATTTTAAAATATTTTCATAAATCATTCATTCATATATATATATATATATAATTAAAAATAGAAATTATTAAAACATATTAACATAATGAACTTTTCAAAAGGTTTTATTACAATTAATAAAATAAAAACATTTATGCAAAGAAAACCAACACTAATAAGTTTCAAATCCCGATCAAATTTCTATAACTTCATATCGAACTTCCTTAACTCCATTTGAATTTTATAGAGTAATATGTTTTATTGAAACCTTAGGAAACATATAACCATGGATATGATAAGAAAAAAATATTTTTGATATTTTATAGGAAATTTAAAAGGACATTCCCTTGGTTGCATATCAATACATTGGATAAAAAAGTATTTTTGATATTTTATAGGAAATTAAAAAAGTCATTCCCTTGGTTGCATAGAAGTGCATTGAATGATTTAAAAAAACTAGCCTAGCATCTAATAAAGCTTCTTTAGATAACATATGAATGTGTGAATAGCTTTCACATCCTCATATTGCTGTGTGTGAGACATATTTTCCTTTGCCACAATTCTAAATGAAGGACCTTAAAGGCAATTGTTCCATTGAACTAGTCCACAAGGGATTTTGAATCCCCAATACTTTAACATATTTCCAAAGGGCAATTCTCATTACACATCACATAGAAAGGAATTAAAATTTGTGCCTTAGCCAATACTTAGTTTGTATTTGCACATCATATCCTAAAAGAAGAAAATGACTATACTCACACCACAAACTTTCCTGTCACTACCACCCACCATCAAAGAATCCCCATATTATAACACTAAGACACTCAATTTCAAATTCTGGCTAATTATTTGACCAATATCACTAAACAAATCTACTCTATAACCCTCATTGAAATTTCTTTAAATTCATTCAAATTTTGCAGATTCATATTACAAGTGACAGTACAACCTTAAAAAACATACAATATAAACATAATAAGCAAATTTTGCAAAACCTCAATTTTTTCAAATCATGACTGATTCTTCAACCAATATCATTAAACAAATTTGATTTAAAACCCTCATTCAAATTCTGTAACTTCATTCAAATTATACAAATTCTTATTCCCTCCTCAATTTATTCAAATCCTACAGATTCTTATACCCACCTCAATTTATTCAAATCCTACAAATTCTTATACCCACCTCAATTTTTTCAAATCCTGTGACTTATTGTTCAACCAATATCATTAAACAAATTTAGTTTAAAACCCTCATTAAAATTTTGTAACGTTCATTCAAATTCTACAAATTCATATAACCACTAAACAAATTTGGTTTCAAACCCCATTAAAATTCTGTAACTTCATTCAAATTCTACAAATTCATATAACCACTAGCAAGTACATTGTTCATTCAAATTCTACAAATTCATATAACCACTAGCAAGTACATTGTTCCATTGAAATCTAGAAATTAGAAGTTTCATTTCATTTAATTACTGACCACGAATAAGAGTACTTGCCAATGAAGCATTTCTATGAAACCACCCAAGTTAAACTGCATTGGACAAAATGATAAAAATAATCCACATAAATCCTTATATTAAAATCCAAATACATGAGAACATTGTATAAACACACAAAAAGTTGTGTATGAGAGCATTTGTCAATCCTAGCATTCATACAAAACACCATGAAAAATCCGAAGACTTCATTCCACTGGAATGACAAAATGTCTGAACATAACAAAATTTGCCAATGGGTAAACAATTTTCTGACCTAAGATTCAGAGAAAATGACTTAGGACCAGATCATATGACCGTGCAAAATTTTAGTTTCATGTGAAAAGCCATGAAAGGTGCAGAGAAGGTTATCTGATCTTGTGCTGCATTTCCACTGGACAACCTCCAGGCTTGGCTACCTTCATCGGAAGTCGTCCACTCTTTGGTATCCAAATTCAAAAATCTAATCTTCCACCCCAGAGTCTTTGGAATAATTATGACGTTCTGTTCTCCATCGTACGCCGCCGCTGCTACCTCCTCGTAGGGTCGCTGACGTCGTGAAGTAGCCAACGTCTCCGTAGTCAACAGATTCCATATCCTAGTATTGGGAGTTGCCTGCCATAACCCCAATACAATAGTGTAAAGCCGTGCAATATATGTATACCCGAAGATGATACCTAACAGAAACACTTGGCTCTTGTGAACCAGCAGCTTAATGGGTTGCACGTTGTCCATTGCGTAATTGCCACGGTACCAACGGTAAAAACATTTGTTGAGGAGCGAACAGGGCGGTCTCTGTATTATAAGTAGCCAGAATAGCTCGATTTGCTGACATGAAGAAAATGGTGTCGCCAACTGCTGTGGAGTAGAATGGTTCCCTGAAAAATCTGAAGTTGATATCTGGCCACGACCTTACAGTCCATTTGTCTGTAGCTGAGCTGTAAACAAGAGCGTGCACCATATTCGATCTCAGTTCTCCCCACACCATCACTTTAAACTGGGCGGCGTCTGCAACCAGGTGGATGGACACCGACGACTGCACAACCTTACCAGGTGCGGAGTTGTTCTTGTTCTGCCCTAGTTTTTTCTTCAAACTCGATTGGAGCTCAAGGCGCGGGCTGACCTTTGTATCAGGCAGCAGTCTGACTTGTTTCGTTACGTGATTAGTGACCAGAATTTTTCCTTCGGTGTTTACGAAAAGCATAAGCCCATCGGCAGCTGCCTGGAGACGCCAACATTTAGTGCGATCTAATTGAAAGAGAGCCGGGATGAAATACCACTTGCTAGGGTTTTTGTTGTATAGACAAAAGTCGTAGGTATTCTTGGGATCGCTGGTGAGAGCAATCCATGACTCCCGGTTTCTTTGGTCGTACAGCAATTGGAATATCTTGCAGAATGAAATGGTGTGGTGCCAAGCGCGACAAGTAGCCCGAGCTTTCAAGAGGTCGCTGATGGACATGCGAGACAGAATGTCTTGCACAATGTCTTCTGGTAGACGGTCCAAAAAGCATTCCGTTGATTCATCTTCGGGCCGCGGTTTCTTGACAGGGTTACTGATTTGCACCTCATGGGGTTGATGGGGGACTTTTTGATCAACTGTGCGTTCGCAAATTCTAAGGTTTTCAGTAATCCCCATGTTAGTTCTCATCTTTCAGATTCAAATGGTATTGCAGCCTTAACCCTTAGCGAGAGAAGCAATATCGTGAATCAGAAGCCAGAACTTCAAGATCAACCGAAACCATAAATCACCCCTAGGTATCTATTTACTTGCACGAACATGTTTATATAAAGACTTTGGCATAACAAATAGGTTAGATGGGCCATAGGATGAGTTTACTTCCGGGATTTGTCCGATGTTTTACTATGATAATATGTTTTAAACAATATTGATTTGACTATGTCAATGGTTTTGGACGGTGTATTTATGATTTATATTCGTTTAAGGTGTGAGATTAAAAGATAATATTTTAGTTTTATTTTATTTTTTTTCAATTTGGTTTGATAGGTAGTTTGAGAAACTGTTCAGGTCATTTTATTAGTCAAAATCATTTAGGATCACACCTGGTTTGGGCCATATCATAACTAAGTTGATTAGATTTTTTATTTTTTAGCATGTTTCCACGTTAATACTTGGGCAACAATCTTCGTGAGGTTTGATTTTGGGTAGCATTACTAAGGAGACCTATCCTCAATTGGTTGTGCTAGTAAGACTTGATATTTTCTTTACTTTTAGTTATATATTATTTTTTATTTTTATTTTATTTGATAAAAACTATTGTTTAATTTAATAAAAATGGCTTAGTGTATATATATCAAACAAAGTTTTTCACGAATCAGGTAAAACAATTTAAAAATAGAATGTGATTTTTTGTTATTTAAAAAGGTTTTTTTGAATGCATAAATGGGTTCAACACCCTAGGAAACCATTTCTAGCACTCCAAATCTACAAATTAGACAACTTAAAGTAGAGTTTTTTAAAATCTCTACCAAATTTTAGTTACAATTAACCAGAAAACTTATCGTGAAAAAAAAAACATTTCGGCTCTAAGTTCAACTACACTAATAAAAATTATGTTAACTATAATATTTTCTTTAGACATTTTTTATAAAAAATTTTTATTTATATTATATATTAAAAGTTTAACATATTTTAAATATTATATTTTTAAAACTTTCAAAATATTTTAATTACAAATAAAACCATTTAAATACATTATGGATAATATCATTTTTAAACTCTCTTTTTCTATATAAATAATCATAATTTTACATATCACTATTTCTTTAATGAAAAGATGAAATAGTCTCCAAATTTCCCTCCAAATTTATTAATTGATAATAATTTACATATTTTATGATATTATTGTGCAAATTTTAAATTTCAATTGAAAAATGCTAAGAAGGTTATCTGATATTGGGGTGCACTTCCATAGGACAACCTCCAAGCTTGGGTGTTTTCATCATTAGATATCCACATTCACCTTCGACCCTGCTTTTTTGTTGTTGGAATAATTGTCACGTTGTTCTCTCAAGGCTCCATTGCTATATCTCATATGATGAAAACTGAAAACTGTAAACCGTGTGTAGTCAAAATCTGTTACTCACCAAAGGGATTTGTCTACCATAAACCCATGAAAGCAGAAGAGTGCACTCCATTAAGATTATGACCGACAATGAGATCTAACAGAAATACTTGGCTCTTGTAAATCATCAACTTAATGTTCTGCACCCGTTCCAATATCAATCGCAAAATTCTTTTTCCAACAACGAACATTCCGGTTTTTATTTGATAACTCACCAACATAGACCAATTTAATTATTAAAAAAAAAGTCAGTCTAAAAGGCTAACCATTTGGTAAAGAAAAAATGGTTTTCCCTACATAATTTTGACACAAGTTTGGCAAACTTTTTTGGAAATTTAACTTACAGCTATTATGTTTTAAAAATTTTGGTGTTCCAGATATTTTTGCTGAATTCTTTTCTACTATTAATTTTTTTTT
>APFE030863289.1:15231-43721 GCA_000404065.3 Pinus taeda | reverse complement strand
ATTATGGGGCATGACAATCCACATGCCCGAGTAAAAGTGTTGTTGTAAATAAAAAGGAGAGTCATGAAATAGTTAGGTATAAGTTGACATGTCAATTGGTATTGTCATTGTGCTTGGTGAAGTAAGGCCTTTTCTTTTGAGATGAGGGCCTCAATTCATGCTACACAGAGAGCCATGTCGCTTGAGTGACATTGCCCAATTCTCTTCTTAAGTAGCATTGGGCTAAAGAGAGAGCTTCTGTTTGGTGTCATCGTTGTCCTCAAGAGCTTTATTGATAAGAGTTTTAATGTGCCAATATAGTTCTACCATGCAAAGGTATTGGTTTTGTCTACCACGAGTGTGGCATGTATCTAGAAGCCACTCACTTGCTGAGGAAAGGATTTCTTGATCCAAATTTAAACAGGAACGCAACAAGTTATAAATACAGCCATAAATACAAAGATACAATAGAAATAACACTTCATTTCATTAATATCAAATACTGAAATATGCTTACAAACATAATGGAAATAAGACTAGCTCGGGCGATGGTATCTTATCTCTGAGAAGAGATGTGGTGGCTACATGCCTCTGAATTGTGTTACAATGAGGCTCGAAGGCCTATTTATTGTTGATAAACAATGGAAAACCCTAAACATCCAAAAACTTAACCCTAGGAGATGAAACACCAAAATGTGGGTGCCGTTTAGATAAATTGGTACATCAACTTCCCAGGGTCATAACTTTGGCATATGATCTCCATTTGACACACACAATACCTCGTTAGAAAGATCTATCTGAGGATTACAACTTTTGAGTGAGTAACATCAATTTAAAATTTGTGTTGCTCTCGGTTTTCCCAAAAAGTGTCGTTTAAGGCCTCAAAACGGCTCCAGAAGTTTAGGACCCGAAAAACTACCAAAAATAGTAAATTGTGCTACAATTAAGGAAACTGAAAAATTGAAAGAGATAGTTGTGGAGGTCCAAGTGGGATAGGTGGGTGGCCACCAACATCCACCTGGATCATTTCCTCATCAACGTGCTCATTTATTTCCTGCATGGCTTCAATCATAGCCTCGTTCATTGCATGATGAATGTCCTCAGGGGTGTGCTCATAAAATCTTTGCGCAACAACTTGAGCCCTAAAGCAATCCGAAGAACTCCCCTTGCTTCTGCTTGAGGAGCCACACCTACTTCTCATGCACTGGTGATGCATGATTAGTGGAATGGGATGGGAAAATATTATGGAAAAAGAAGGGTGTTGAGAACAACCAAACCCCGGTAAACCTCATAAGGAAAAGCAAAAGGATTCAATGATTAGGGAGACTATCACTGAAAAATATAGTCTATAGGTGATGAGAGAAATAGGAAGTCCAAATGCAAGGCAGAAGGGTACAGTGAGGGAGCTAGTGAACTAGTTGTAAACTTTTTGGGATGTCGATAGGGAACATGAGGCAGATTCCTAACACCCTTTGTGTAACTAGAGGGAGGTGTAAAAAAAAAATGACACAACATGTTACCAAATACAAGAGAGCGAATAGAGGAGTAAGAATATAACTTACAAAGATAATTGTAACAATAATATCCAACCCAATTTCTATTAAGCATAAAACGCCATGACTTATAAGGAGTCACTTGAATCCAAGTGCCTCCAATTTGGGAATGTAGCCTCAGTCATAGAGCTTAGAGTCAATGTTCTCCACTATCCACTATGTGCCATGAAATGCTAACATTCGTAGGAATGTATGCCCTCTGTTTCCAACTTGTTTTTGTGGCGTTCATTGGAAAAGAAACAATGGAATTCATAGTAGATGACTTATGCCACCAACTACATTTCCAAACTCACTCACTTAATTCCCCTTCTCTCCACAACCAAATCAAGTACTAGATAGCTTGATGTGCATGCCAATTTTTGCATGGGTATTTAATTACAATTTGTATGTGGAGGGTGGGATGACCCCTACCCTCCCATGGATCGAGGTGGCAGAAGAGGGCCAGTCCCCCTACCCCTATCACCTATTTTTATGGATTACTACCCTGATTAATGGAGTTTGTGGGTGATTTCTTTGTGGAGGATGTTGTCTACTTTATATCTTTCTCTATGAACATTTTGCAATTAAAGAGCATGGTGGAGGAGTGAATTTTTCCCCAAGAGGATGAGATAGACATATTAGAGTTTGTGCATCCCAAATTAGCTAAGTAATCAACTACCTTATTGCTTGTATGTCGAACATGAGAGGTAAGGATAATAGATATATGAGGCAATGACATTGCAATTCTATCAAATACCTTATTGCCTTTATGTCGAACATGAGAGGGAATGATGACATATATGTGAGACATCAAAATTTCTATTCTATGAATAAAGATTTCCAATTCCCAACTCGATGAAATTATTTCAAATGAAGATCCATTCGACAGCCTCTTTAACATTGATATTACATTGTTAGATTCCATGCCACCAATAATTTATTGAATCCTTGAGATTTTTCTACATGAAGACCCATTTCAATCATGAGATCGAGCTCTGCTACATTGTTTTGTTTATCCCCATTGATTCAGTTATTACTTGGATTAGGTTCCCCTCATAGTCTCTGAAGATGCCATTGTAACTTGAGATCCTAGGAGGGAGGGAACAAGACACAAGATAGGAGGATTTTTCCAAGGGACAAGGACCCAATGAGAGAGATAAAAGGGTTGGAAAAGATGGTTTCTTTAGGATAGGAGATTTAGCAGGGGGTACCAGATCAGTCCTCCATAGACTTGTTACAAATCCGTTTGGGCACATCAACCCCAACTTATAGATCAATACTATTAGGGCCCATCAAACACTAATTCAGTTGTTACATGCCCTAAAGAAGTCAACCATCATAATTCCTAGCTTCCCAAGAAGTTCCATGACTGAAATAATCCAAAAACTACCTCTAAGAAGATCAGTGCAGGCAGGCCTTCATTAGGGTGCGCTACAGTGTAGTCTAGTACACTGCTAGGGTGCTATACAATGCACTTGAGCCCTCTTTGGCCTGCACTGGGCGAATTTGAGCAAAATTGCATTGGAGTTTGGGAATATTATTATCCATTGGATGCATCTAGAAGTTTCCCAAGTTTATTTACTCCTTTGAGCTTGAATTTGGATGAGGTAGGGAGTTAAGGAACATCAATCCCTTTATCCCTTCCTCCATGTAACTAAATCCTAAGTTTGGGAGGGCATTCATTGCCACCATTTATGGCATAACTTCCTTCATTCACCTATAAAAATACCACTCATCTAAGTTATCAGGGGCTGGAAATCATTGAATTATAGGGAGATGCTGTTAGTATGAGACTTGAGTTGATTTCAAGTATTTTAATGATGTAAAAATGTCTTGCTTGTTATGAGGAGACGATGGGATTGAACTGGAGGAGTGATACTGAATCAAGCAAATTGGGTTGTAACTCTTATTTTTACTAATAAAGTGTTCAAAGCTTTTTCCATATGCTTGTGTTATTCATTGATGCTTTCGTATGTGTACTATGTACTTGATTCCATGCTATGTTTAATCAATAGATCATTATCATATGCTTTGATCGGTTTTTGTCTTCTGTCTATGTGCATGTACTCTTCAAGCGGGTTAAGTACGGAAAGGAGAGACAAAATTGGTCAAGGGATATAAGGAGTAAGCGAAAGCTTCAGGTGGGCTTCTTTACCTCTTATTTAATCTTTTGGTCATAGAAAAAGTAGAGAATGATTTGTACTATTGTTCTAGACTTAGCTACTAGTATAGGCTTTAAGCATTTATCTGTAGACACTAAAACTTTCCAAAACAAGACCATTGGACCTTTCCATGTAAACTCTCTTGAAAATGTGATTATTTCTCTCTTTCTAATGTTCCCAAAGAATGGATGTTGGGGAATGGGCCCAAACTATGTTTAGGATGGGATTTTTCAAGGTGGGGGAACTCCAAGAAGATATAGTTTCCAGAATGTCTATGTAGTAGTAATCCATTTTTCCAAAAGTTGTGGCTAAATTGTTATATTACACCTCTGCAAATAGGAATTTTTAAGAAGGCAGTCTACTATCTCTTGAGAATTTTTGCATAAGTAACTATAGGAAGGAACTTCAAATCCTCTGCATTATATATGGTCCGAATTTAATGTTCTTTTTTTAGTTATCATCTAGAAGAAATGCACCAACTTTTCTCACAATTTTTACTACCAAATATAATTTGATATTTTTCCTTTGAGGAAATGATAGAAAGATGATACATGAAAGTAATCTTCCTTGACAAAGAATTTCCCAGTTGGGTTATATCACCACCTTAGCTTATATACCCCTTCTATAGTTGGGATTCTCTCTATTTGAAGATTTCCTTGAGAAGAGACCATTCATGTTGAGGAAATTCAAAGCCCCAGTCCTCCTTGGTTTTCCATGAATGCCAAGTGGAATTTTCTGCCTGAGCTTTCCAATACTGAGCAACTTGGGTATAACCTTTATTTTTCATAAACTTTTCGAACTGAATGTACTACTCCTATGAGCCCAACATTGAAAATTTCTACCATGATTGATCCTAGAATTTGGCAACACCCCCATTTATGAATTCCTGAAAGAAGTGTTGATGTAGTAGTGTCCTATTCTAGTCCACTAGGTTTTGAATTTCTCAACCCACATTATGGTTCCTTCTTCAAAGTTTGGAGACCATACTTAGTCCCTGAATGTATCTTTCGTTCCATACTATTTTAGAGAGGTCTATTCCCCCTTGGAGCCATTGTTGCCAGAGCATGGGACTGATAACTTTACTAAGCATCTCCAGGTATCTTAGATTAAGGCCTCCTCTTTGTTTGGGAAAGAATATGTTATCCCATTCAACTAAGGCCCATTTGCGTTCACGTGTTTCTCCACTTGATATGAAAGTGTGATGTAAATTGTGAATGGAGTGAAGAACCCCCTTGGGGGATGCCAATACAGATATCCTTTAGATGTGAAGGGATTGTAGGTGTTGACGAGTGCTGGAAATCTGTCAGCTAAGGGGGTCTCCCCATTGTGAAGTCCCAATTGGACCTCACACTGTTTGGAATTGGATCTCCATATGGGGAATTGGCCTGACTACCATATCTTCTTATAGACTTTCCTTGGCTACAAAGTTCAACACAAGAGAGTAATCCACAGGTAATCTCATATTAGCAACTGAGTATGCCTTGTGAAATGTTCATTTGCGAATAATATCAAGGTCCTTCTACTGAAGGGAAGAGAAAAATTGTCCCTTTAAAGGAAACTAATATTACTAATCTAGAAAAGGCACACAAGCATATACATATGAAGGAATCATTGATCAACCAACGATATAGTTCACAAGGAAGCAACGATTGTTAAATAAAATACAACACACCTTCAACAAGATAAGCACCAAAGCCACCCAAATAGTTCAATTTCCTTAGTACATATGAAAACAACATACATCGAAACATTCAAAGAATAGTCTTACAATATTCACGACATATGCATGAAAGCATGTTGGCTCAATGAGCTTCTAAATTAAGTAAAAGTTCCAAGATACATCAAGACAATGAACACCACTAGCCCCAATAGTGGAGCATTAGAGTAGTCACTTGCTCCTCTAAAACAACTATCTTCCTCTCTAATGCCTAGTAGGAGGAGCCAAGGTGGAAAGTCCTTTTCTTGTACAATTAGGGTGTATATATAACAAATGGGGTCATCCTTCACCTCCCTTGTGACTCTTGGACTACCCTTATGATTGTTTAAATTCTCTATGAAGTTTTGACTTCCTACATGACTTTTCACATTACATGAATGACTCTTGGGCTTCCACTTTACGTTATACTTATACATCATAGAATTTACATAATCCACAAAATGAAGCCGCACATGATGACACATGACATGACATTGAAGAAACATACTACATGATGACATGGAAATGTCATATCACTCTTCACTGTTGTTTCTTTTGATAATAGATGTATCCTATTTGTAAGAGATATGATTTATTCTTTCCATCTACCCTCCAAAGGGTTGTGAATCAGTATGGAGTATTCATGTGGCATTGATCTTCCATATTTTGTTATAATCTAGTGTTCCTTCTTCTTCTTACCTAATGATCATCTTATCTCCTCATCTCCTTAGGTGTCTTCTAGCATGGTCTCCTTCTCCGTCTCCTTCATCATCATCTTGTCATGACATAATAGAATGCTTGTGACTGCAATGCACCCATGACAAGAAGAAATCATTCTAATAAACCCCTGGCCTAAGATACTTCATGAAATCACTTGTTAGGGCTAGATCTGTGACTAGTTGAGTGACTAACTTAGGGATTTAATAGTTCTAGAGGCCAAGGTGTGGGACTCGGGCTTGAGATTGAAAAATGCATAGTTCAAGATGGTGAGGGTCAAAGGATTTTGCAGTTGAGGGAATTAAGGACTTAGGATGGAGGCTTGAGACTTAAGACTACAAAATGTGCAGTTCTGGAGGCCTAGGTAGAGGGACTGCGCAGTTGAGGGACTAAGGAGGCTAAGATTGAGGCTTGAAGTTACCTAATGCATAGCTCAAGCTAGAGAACAAGTTGGGATATTATGCAGTTGAGGGATTCAAGGGATCAAGCTTGAGGCTTGAAGTTTCCCAATGTATATCTCTGGAGGTAAAAAGACCAATTTATTGTGCATTTCAAGAGCTCAAGGCTGAGGCTTGATTCTTGAGACTGCGTAGTGCGGAGAGAAGGCTTACAGGAGGCAAGACTTGCACATTTTTGGAACTCAATGACTGGGATTGAGCACAAAGACTGTGCAGTGCACGGTTCCAAGAGGCAAGGTTAGGGCTTGAGGGTTGAGACTACACAGTGCATAGTTCAGGAAGGCTGAGTGAGGTCAAGTTACCCAGAAATGAAATTTTACGGATAAGGCTATGTGTGGGATTGATGAAGCTCAACTAAATAGAGACAAAACTAGATCATGACCACACACTTGAAAAAATAAATGATACAACATTGATCACTCAAAAGACAAGAACAACATGATGCCCTCAATATAGTGGTGATAAAACATACCTCTCCAAGTGCGGCACAAAAGATACACTTTGCGACAAAGGTGACGACACTTGTGCGACAGTGCATAAATATCTAGGAATGAGTCTGAATTATAAGGACTCATCAACACCAAATTTACCCTTCGAAGAAA
The DNA here is from genome assembly GCA_000404065.3 of Pinus taeda. NCBI lineage: Eukaryota > Viridiplantae > Streptophyta > Pinopsida > Pinales > Pinaceae > Pinus > Pinus taeda. Next base: position 36,575 of record APFE030863289.1, on the reverse strand, counting down.
GCCATAAATCCACTTTGCAAGATAAGCGACACTTCTCATACCAAAAGACGACACTTGTAATATGTGAATCACGGTGAAAGTGACACATGCCAAAGTGAGGATAACATTAAAATGATACTTATTAAAGTGAAAGAAAGAAAAATTGACATTCATAAATGTCAAAATGACACTTGTGACAGTGAAATTGGGTAAACAATGATAGTTGGAGAAACTCCTTGAAATAGAAATACGATCGCAAAGAAAAGTGAGAGATTGTCAATTTTAAGTGCACATTGACTGTTGACATAGGTTGAACATTGCACAAGTACTATCTTGATGGATTGTGTTACTGATGAGCCTAGGTATTGCAACAATAATGCTGCAACTCCGAGGGCTACCAACTTTACTTATCAACCCAGGGTTCGTACAAACTTGGAGGTGACAGTGCTATATGCACAAGTGGAAGTGAAGGTCATGCATGTTGTCACTGTTTATAGAGTTAGAAGAAGATTTATTTATTTGATAGAAGGAGAGCAAACATTATTCTAAGAGAGAGCTACTTCTACTGCAGTAATGAAGAAAACAACATGAAATGCTAAACTTTTCCATAATCTAACTTAATCAATCAAACAACTATGCTAAGAAGAATTGCTAATTTAACATAACCTAATGCTAATCATCTATGTTGCAGAAGTAAAAACATTAAAACTAGACTAAGGGGTAACAAAGAAACTTAGGTTAAATAGGGTTTCACGTGGAAAAAGTGATCGGAGGTCAAAATCAGTGAAAGGAGGACGTGAGGGAGCAACATCACATAAGAACCGTTGGATCAGTCAGGTGAAAGGTAATGAATGATAGATATTTGATCGCAGGAGGTTACGTAGGTAGATGGGCGAACATGGTTACTAACGGGATGGACAGTTAAGATCTTATCACAGAGGTTTTAGGTGAGTGGATGGACGAACAAGGGAACACAAGAGATGAGTGGCTGAGATTTAATCGTGATGGTGAGGTCAAGAGATGGATGAGCGAGGTTAACAGGAGTGATGAAAAACTAATATCTTATCACGCAAGTGAATTCAAGATATGGACGACGGAGATTAGATCGCGGGAAAAAGCAATGTGTGGAAATGGTGGAGCGGGTTTAAAGGGATGTAAGTTGTATTTCGCTTGCCCTCAAAGCTGTAAGCTTTTTTCTAAAATTTCATGCGATTAGCCTAACTGGGCAACAAGTAGCATAGAGAAACTACTTTTCTCGCATGCTCTCAGGTGAATAATGGTTGGACAGAAATCCACACAATATCGCGCGATGGCCGTTGGATCAAGCGGGGCTGATCAACGGTGGAGATCAACCAAGCTAGTTGGCGGTCGGGTGGAGTGACAACCATCGAATCAAGAAAGGCAGATCGATGGTGGGGACTTAAAGTTCATAAAAAGAATGGTGGACTCCACATGAGGTGGAAGTTGAAGAAAATAGTGAATCAGATGGTGATTGTGAAGTTTTGTTGGTGATCGGACGATGAGGAAGCAATGGAGTGGGAACGTGCTGGAGGTGGTTTCAAAGGAAAATGACAAAGAGAACCAGTGTGGGTAAATAGCTAACTGCACTTAAACAAAGAACTCCATAGCCCATGCGAGAACCAAAGACTATGTTTCTGGGGTTGCCGGAGGGTCTCTGCCTCAAGTGATGGTCCTAGAGGGAGGAGATGAGGCCAAGACAACTGCGCACAACTTGATAGTAATATTTTCCTCTAACTAACTTGAGAATTAAAAACACAACTGAAAGTAAACTACAACAAATGCAGCTATCGAAACAGATGAACAGAAACAGGAAGCTATTCAAACAAATGAACAGAACCAGAAACTTCTTGAGAAAATGAACCAACAAACCATGAAACTACTTAAACAAATAAATGGAACATAAATCTATGCTAGCATAACAGTACATTAAAGAGGAGTTTTGGCTGCTTGGGTCAGGCCCTAACCCAAGAGCTTCAATCCTCAAAGTTTAACTTAGAGCTGGCTTAAACAGAACTCATCTTTATTACAGAAGCCATGGATTACAGAGCAAATTCACAAGTCTTTGCAGTTCAGAAATAAAACAGAGTTTTACAAATGAAGTTCAAATTCTAGTGAGGTCCTAAGCCTCTCTATTTATACATATGAAGTCTCCAACAACTTCCTTCCAAATTAGGGTGGTTTGGCTCCCAACTCAAAATAAACTGTTTTCTATCCTTTTCACTTGCTTGGTTGCGTTTTAGTCCTCATGACGTGGTTGTTTACACTCTGAGATGATGGAGGAATATTTGAATGGAGGGGTAGTAGATGAGGATGATTAACCTCCTATAATTCCTATACCTTGTCCCATTCGAGTCTTGACCAAGGTCTTTGCTATAGTTTTTTTCTTTTATCCTTTATACCTGCATTTCTCCTTGCTTTTATCCTTTATTCCTGCATTATATGCACATTATACCACAAAGCCAAATATCCAACTCTAACTCAGTTCATAAACAAAATATAATCAAAAGTATGCAATAAGTTGTGAGAATGGTTGGTTTGACTAAGCTAGGAGGTGAATTAAGGCCAATTAAGGCCAATTAAGGCCCATATAATTACTCAAAAATGAGGCTTAACAGTTACTCTTGTTTAATATTGCATAAAAGAATGCGCTCATGAACTTGTTGCAGGTAGAGCATGTGTGAGAAAATGACTTCGACACTTACAATTCAAGAGGGGAGCCCAATGACTTAACCAAGAATTAACCGAACAAGAAGTGACTACAGAACGATCGATCGCACGATCTATAGTAGGCTCCAAAATTCAAGTGTAGGAAAATTTTTCGATGGTGTTGTCACAACGACAAAACTTGGTGACACACTGGTATAACTCCAAATTCTCTGCCTTGGTAAATTATTTGTGCAGGGTCTATTTCTTCAGGAAGTATTGATTCATCATTAAGAATACGCTTGCTTCCTCACTTACCTTGTGCATAAACATAGTCCTCTTCATTCCTTCTCGGTTAGACACAAACATAAAACCAACAATATCACAATGTTTGAAGATAAGGCAAGGGTAATGTAGCACACGAGTTTTAGATATTTAGAGTATAGTTTTTCATTTCTGGTGTTTCTCCGCTACCAATAGGATTAGACAGTACCCCAACGGAGTCACTTGAGGAACGAAGGAATTGCTCCATTGCCAAAGACCCTGGACAGTACCATAGCGGAGTTGCTTATTTCACCTCCCTGCATAGGAAGCCTTTCTCTTCTTTCACCCTTTATTTAATTATTTTATATATAACTGTACATTGGAAATTATTTATTTCATGGACAAAAGAGGGATCTCGACTTATTGAGAGAAACATAGGTTGTCCCTTCATAGAAGTATGTATAATACCTCTGATGTTGGTTATCTCATTTATATTTTCCTCTTGTCCTTCTTTACATGATTGGATCATCCTGAAAACACTGAAACATAAAACCCGAGTGTAGGCAAGAGGTTTCCATAATAGACATTGAGATCATGGTTTGACACAAGGCTTTTCTTATGCAAGGATTGTATTTTCCGTTGGAACATCATTGACCAAATGGTGTAACGAAGACAAGGAAGAAGGATAGAGAGTTATCCAAATGTTGCAATGTCACAAAGTCCTTTTCTACTTTTCCACACTGTCTTTTGAGCCCAAATAAGACACCCTTCATGCAAAGTCTCATTAAACAAAACAAAAAAGACAAAACATAAGAAGGAAACAAAACTACGAGGACAAAACAAAAGGAGGCTAATCGAAAAGATGATGTGAAACCAAACTAAGAAAAAAAAGGCAAACTACATAAAATGAATGCAAGATGAATGTGAAAGTAAACTAATATGCAACTAGACCTACTGATAACCTAATAAGCTAGAAGGTTAGGGTCACGTATAATCAAATTTCCATTGTAGCCACCGTAGTTGTTCCCAACATGCAATCACCAAGATATGATTGATTAAAAATGAGATAAAACAATGTGCAACAAAAAATATAAGAGCTTGAATATTTTGAACAACAAATTCAAGTTATTTCCTGTCAATAGAAAGATATGTCACAACCACTATTTCTAACAATTTTTCACTCTTACTTTTTTTTCTTAAAATTGTAAGAAGACAAACCTCGAGGGCTTCTTGCAAATGTATCTTCATTTGCACTATACTCCTTAGAAAGCATGAGAAAATGATGAAACTTGTTATTTATGGCTAATCCTACTAGGTAAGATTACTCCAACCATTCAATGATTGGATCATGAAACTTGAAATGGTTCTCTTGAGAATCCTAAAATCTTTGAATAGATGAATTTGCAGTTAAAAGTGCGAGATCAAGATGAGAATCTTGTAAGGGAAAACGAATCTGATCATATTCAAAAGGCTTGTCAAGATAGTGAGGGAATGACATAACCATCAGCGAAGGATGAAGTTCCTCGACTGCTTGACAAATATCTGAATGGTGAGATAAACCATAAAGATTAATTTATGTGAAACAAATGTCATCAAATATACTGGTGGGAAAATGATAAGATGAATGATAGTTAATATTATGATCAAATGGACCATTTGTGGAAAGAGATTCTCTGTTAGAAGATAAAAAATATAGACCAGTTTTAACATCTTTACGAATTCCTTGAATATGTGAATCATCTTGCTCACATGATAAATGTAACAAACGATTTCATTGTGACTGGTCGCATTGTACTGACATGGTAATAATAGAAAAAAGTGAAAAGGAATGCCAATAAAACAAACGCATGAGACCAATCAAGATACAATGAATGAAGAAGAGTTTGATTCACATAATAACTCATGCATTCATTAGCACTCAAGAGGATTTCAGTGTGGTGAAGAAAAATATTCATGATATAACATTCAGAAGAAAAACCAGGAGCTCATTATTTTGAAATGAATCTAATAGGCATGATTTCTTCAGCCAAAGATCATTTTTGAAATGATTAAATTCATAGTTACATGATTCTATGAGAGATTCCCATTCTAAACCCAATTTTGATACAATATATTTTAATGAAGATGAATCAAATGAGGAAGGTTCCTGAATCCGATCAGAAATGAAATCTTGAAATCTCAAAGGACTAAATCTGAAATACCAGAAATCTTTCAAGAAGACATTTTCATTGAGTGAAACCATGCAAAGAGAAGGTTTTCATGAGAGAAACTAGATCTGACTTAGTTCAGGGACCTTATCAGGGTCATGTGATCTTGTCATAACAACTAATGGAAGTTGAAGTGCCTCGACTCCCTGAAAAGTCCCATAACTTTCAAGGATTGTAAAATCGCATTTTGAATAGTGAACTAGATCGTGCATGGTGTGAGGACAACTACTACCATTGATTTCAATAAGACTACTACTAACTAGATGGAAACCATCTATGTCACTTATTTGATCAGATTTTACAACTTCAACAACCAAATTACTCAAGTTGAAAGTTTATTTGGATCACAAATCCGAATATGAATGAATCGGGGAAATTTTTTGAGGAAGATGATTTGAAGAATTGCCTTTATGCAAAAAAAGAAATGATGAGGGATGATTTGATTGTTTTCTCTTTCATCATGGATATCCTCACCACCTTATGCCAATTGAGAAGTTAATTCATCAGATGAAAAACTTGAAGAGCATGGAGTGTCTCCATCACAGGTAGATGCATCACAAACAGTAGGGCACAAGGGATAGTGGGATGAAGAGGATGTTTTGGTAAGAACATCTCCTTTGACCAGATCATATTCTAAATCTAAATCTTCGAATTTAAAATCTTCTTGAGGAACCAGAAGATCAATTGGTGCACTTGGATATCCATCATCATATATATCAACGAAGTCATCCTCATTAGAATGTTTGTTGCCCAAGACTTGAGATTGATTATGCAAACTGGTCACATTTGTTTGACTACCAAGATTACCAGATTCAATATCATCCAAGAATGAGGAAACACCATCTTCAGATGGAGGATTTTGAAAAAGAGAAGAAAGAGAATACCTTTAAATTTATCACTATTTGGATCAACAACTTGAAAATCAAGAGAGTGTGAAAATATAGATGGTGGAGCATATTGATCAAGTAGATTAAGGTACAAAGAGTTATGGCATGTAGATGATAGAGGATAAAAAAAATCCAAAACATATTTAAAGCTATAGTTATGAGTGTTAATACCATCTCGAGGAATGGAAAAATTGTTTTTCACCATAGGCTTCATGAGCCATTCCAAGATTTCCTCTATTTAATTTGAATCATGAAAAGTGGAAGGAGGATGAGAAGCTGGATTAGGAATTTGATGTGCATATTTCCCAGCTTTATTATCATTGCACGGAGGAACTGGAAAAGGAGGATGGCAAGGAACAAAAGGAGTAGTAAATTCCTCCTCTGAAATTAGATGTGTCTCATTATTTACAAGATTAGGAACATCAGGGGGTTCAGGTTCATCATGCAATGAGATATGAACCAAATGCTGAAACTTTTGTTTCAAGAAATACCAATTTGTATCTTCTTCAAGAAATTCACAACAAAGGTGAATCAATTGATTAGAGAAATCCTCAATTTATTCATTAGGCTTCATTCTTAATTGATTAATTCATTTAAGAACATATCGGTACTCATACCTATTGAAGGCTTGATAAATCTCTTGGAGGAAATGATTAAAATAATGGATGGAAGCAAATGGTAAGGTATGAAACCATCGATTAATATGACCTTTAAAGGTGAGGAAGAAAGTCACACTTGCAAAATCTTCATCACCAATTTCGTAATATTCACAAAATTTAAGAAAATCAGAAATGTGCTTGGTTATGGACATTCCATCCTCACCATCAAACCTCAATTGGGACAAGTGATAAATATGCTCATCAGGGATTGAAATTTTACCATGGGATAGGTTAGAAAAACACCTCGAGAGTATGATTTTAGGATGAGCCATTTAAGAAAAGAGATTAAACATAGAATCAATAGGCACAACTTGTCATATGGCCCTCCTTCTAGCTCCATTTGTTGATGGGTGATGGAAATCCATCAACCAAGGGGGTCTCCTTGATGTGAAGGCCCAATTAGACCTCACACCTTTTGGAATAGGATCCCCATCCAAGGTATTGGCCCGATTTCCATATATTCTTATACATTTTCCTTGGTTACAAAGCTGAGCAGAAGGGAGTAATGCATGAGTAATCTTGGATCAACGAGTGAGTATGCCTTGTGAAATGTTTAGATGTGGATAATATCAAGGTACTTCTATTGAAGGGAAGAGAAAAGTGGGCCCTTTAAAGACAATTAATTGTAATAATATATAAAAGGCACATGGGCATATACATATAAATGAATCGTTGATCAATAAGTAAAATAGTTCACAAGGAAGAAACGATTGTTAAATAAAATACAACATACCTTCAACAAGATAAGTACCAAAGCCACCTAAATAGTTCAATTTCCTTAGTACCAATGAAAACAACATACATCACAAACATTCAAAGAATAGTCTTCTAATATTCACAACATATGCATGAAAGCGTGTTGGCTCAATGAACTTCTGAATTAAGTAAAAGTTCCAAGATACATCAAGATAGTGAACACCACTATCCCTAATAGTGGAGCATTAGATTAGTCATTTTCTCCTCCAAAAAAAATATCTTCTTCTCCAATGCCTAGTGGGAGGAGCCAAGGTGAAAACTCCTTTTCTTGTACAATGAGGGTGTATATATAACAAATCGGGTGATCCTTCACCTCCCTTGTGACTCTTGGACTACCCTCATGACTGTTCGACTTCTCTATTACCTTTTGACTTCCTACATGAATTTTCACATTACATGAATGACGCTTGGGCTTCCACTTTACATTATATTTCTTTATCATATAATTTACATAATCCACAAAATAGCGACACATGATGACTCATGACATGACATGAAACTGATGACATAGACTACATGCTGACATGGCAATGCTAGACTACTCTTTGTTGTTGCTTCTTTTGATAAGAGATGTATCCAATACTTCACCTTTGTAAGCGACATGATTTGTTTTCTATATCCCCCATCTAAAGGGCTGTGAATCAGTATGAAGTCTTCATACAGATTGATCTTCCATTTTCTGTTATAATCCTGTGTTCTTTCATCTTCTTGCCTAGTGATCATCTTATCTCCTCAGCTCCTTAGGTGTCTTCTAGCATAGTCTCCTTCTCCATCTCCTTCGTCATCATCCTGTCATGATATAATAGAGCAATTGTGACTTCAATCCACCCATGACAAGATAACATCAGTCTGATAAACCCATGGTCTAAGATGTTTCATGAAATCACTTGTTAGGGATGGACTAATGACTGGTTGAGTGACTGACTTAGAGATTGCACAGTTCTAGAGGCCAAGGTGTGGGACTGAGGCTTGAGATTGCGCCATGCATAGTTCTGGATGGCCAGGGTCAAATAATTGCATAGTTGAAGGACTCAAGGACTCCGGCTAGAGGCTTCAACCTTGAGACTGCGCAATGCGTAGTTTTGGGGGTCTGGATAGAGGTAGTGCGCAGTTGATGGACTCGATATTTAAAGCTTGAGGCTTGAAGTTTCCCAATGCGAAATTCAGGAAGGAGAACAAGCTGGGAGAATAATTAGTTGAGGGATTCAGAGGGCTCAAGGTTGAGGCTTATTACTTGTAGTTTCCCAATGCATAGTTTTGGAGGGACAAATACCAAGTGACAACGCAGTTGTGTAGTTCAAGAGCTCAAGGTTGAGGCTTGATGCTTTAGAATGAACAATGGGCAAAGAAGGCTTGTTGAAGGCAATAATTTCATAGTTATAGAACTTAAGGACTGGGACTGGGCATTGAGATTGCTCAGTGCATATTTCGAAGAGGAAATGTCAGGTATTGAGGGTTGAGACTATGTAGTGTGCAGTTCAAGAAGGCTAAGTGAGGTCAAGTTGCTCAAAAATGAAAATTTTTGGATAAGTCTAAGTGTTGGATTAGTGAGGCTCAAGTGAACAAAGAAAAAACTAGATCATGATCACAAACTCAAAAAATTCGATGATACAACATTGATAACTCATAAGATAATAACAACATGATTCCCTCAATATAATAGTAATACAACATACCTCTCCAAGTGTGACACAAAATATACACTTTGTGACGAAAGTGACGACACTTGTGGGACATTGCATAAATGTTTGGGAATGAGTGTGAAACATGTTTATATGACTAGAAGGACTCATCAACACCAAATTAACCCTTTTAAACAAGCTAGAACTCCACTTTTCATGATTTCCCATGCCAAAAGACAACGCTTGTGATACGGAAATAAAAGGGTGAACGCCACTTGCAATATGCAAACCACGGTGAAAGTGACACATTCTAGAGAAAGGATAACATGAAAAAATACTTGTAGAGTGAAATAAAGTGAAAGAAATAATCATAAAAATGAAAATGACACTTTTGATGGTGAAAGTGCATAAAAATAAACAATTGGAGAAACTTCCCGAAATAGAGAGATGATCGCAAGAAAATGTGAGAGACTCTTAATTGAAAGTGCATGCTAACCATTGACATAGTTTGAACATTTCACATACACTATCTTGACGGACTATGTTGGTCTTGTTCAATCTTGCATAAAAGTATGTGTTCGTGAACTTGTTGTGGACTGAGCATGCGTGATCAGGTAACTTTGACGCTTACAATTCAAGAGGGGAGACCAAAGACTTAACCAAGCATCAACCAGCTAATAAGTGACTATGGAATGACCGATCACAAGATCCACAGTAGGATCCAAAATTCAAGTGTTGAAAAATTTTTGGAGGGTGTTGTCACAACAACAATAGTAGGATAGAATTAAGAGGGACAAGCCTTCTAGCTATGTACATGGTTAAGAAAGTTAAGTTTTCTAATTTTGTAGAAACTTTATCAATAAGATGCTACCAATTAACTGTGTTTAGAGAGTTTTTAACCAAAGGATCCTTGAGGTAGATAACGAAGAGACAGGATCGCTAAAAACCCAAGATATGAGCAAAGTGGGCTTGAATGGTAGGATGGGTGTTGAAGAAAAATATTTGGGATTTAGAAGGGTTGACAAAAGTACTTTAGGCCAACATGAAGTCATGTCAAATTTTATTTACAACTCTTGCCTCTCGGACCATGGGTGTAACTACCCCTCCCACATTTACCCACTTTTACAATATCTCCAGGGTAAACATGAGTTTAGTGTCACTATGATATGACCCGACCTCCAAGTTCTAGTTATGGAAGTGAGGCCTACAAAGAGGAAGTAAACTGACATCCCTTAGAGACTACATATCACTTAGGAGTCTGCCAACCACCCCAGGTGATCAATCCATGAGTTGAAACACTTTTTCACTAGGTTTACTCCCCAACTGAACCCTTGATACACTGTTCATGCAATTATCAATCTCCAACCACACCCATAAGCCCACCTACATGCAATTATGACCAAAATTCCCCAGTTCAGAGAATCTAGTCGTGAGATCTATGTCAATTTTTCAAGATAGGTTCCAGACCACTGCCTAGAATTGTCTGCAACTTTGCATAATCATGACAATGATGATAAAAATGCTAACAATCAAATCTTGAGCAATATTTTTACCTATACATGCCTAATTCAAGTTAGAAATTTCATCAAACAGACAGTAAACAAAGAAACTACAGGTCATGAATGCATATTTGATCATAAACTTTTGAACTTCATCTAAGAATCACCAAGAATAATCTATTCCCTCTTAAGCTAGCTGCAACAAAACTTGTTATCCAATGCATTCATCAACCATCCAGTAACTTATTAAATAATAAACAAGAGTTATAGCTAGAACACATCATAAAATCATGCATATAAACAACATATAACCAAAATAGAAACTATGACAAATTAGCCATAAGATCACCATAATAACCAGTACAAGTGCTCATAGATCACAATAGGAAAAGTAACTCATATTAACATATTAAAATTCCAACCAAGTTAGGGACTTCCATTTACCACCCGACCATAGATTCAGATGAACCAAATCTATCTTTTAGCTAATCACCCCTGTTCCATATTCCAGGAATGAATGTGGGATCATAAGGGTTAAACCAAAATAAAACAATCAAGGATTCTAGAGGCCAAACCACCTCAACCCTCAACCATAGTGATTTCACCTATACGGTCTAGAAATAACTAACATCAACCAAATTTGTCTCTACCTAAGATGTCCAAGGCCTCAGGAACTAGTAACTCAACCCACAGCCTACATGGAACTTGAGATGTTTCACGACTCCAAAAAAATGGTCTCAACCCACAAGATTTAGGGACTAGTAACTCAACCAGCAATCTCCATGGAACCCAAGCTGTTTTAGGGATTTAAAGAATTTGTTCCAACCGACAGCCATAGGAAACTTGAGAACCAATCAGAAAAACCAAATGGGGAACCCACTACACCATGGCTATCCAGGAAATGTCAAGACAAGGATGAAACCAGTATCACTCTAAGAAAAACTCCATGCCAATGACAACACATAACCAAGGAACCCCATGCATATAACATGCAACCAAAAACTAGCAAGGAGATCACACATGCAACTTATTACCTACAAAGTAATCATGTTTTAGTTGTTGATCTAACTGTCTCCTTGCGCTCCCTTTCTTCCTTTGCTTGTTGTCTCCAAATCCAAGTGAATGCTAAAATGCTCCAAGAATTCTCTAAGTGTGCAAGAGTATGAGAGAATGAGAGTTTGGAAGGAGAAAACCAAAATTGAACTAACAAAATTTGTAATGACCAAAAGATAGCAATTTATTCTCTAATTCCTTTTTATTATTGATGTCCCCATTTCCTTCATTTTCCTTCATTTTACCTCTAATTTCCCTTGCATGAAAATTTGTGTCTATTCACCTTACTTTTCTCTTGTTTTCCTTTATTTTCATAATTAAATGCCAATTATTGCATCTCTTCCCTTAACAATGACTTTACCAATTTGCATAGCCATTAATAGACCATAAGAGATTCAGACTATAATGTTTTCCCACCATTCATCTTGGAATACGTGTCCCATGACCTTAGTTTTTTTTATTTTGTTTACATAACAAAGTCAATTAGGGGCTATTACAAACCACTCCCCCTTAGGGGAACACTGTCCTTGGTGTGTTCTATGACTCTTATAACCAAAAAAACATGTTTCCCATGAAGTTTCATAACACAACGCGATGCAACATTTACATCATACCAAACTTCTCAAGCCATGAACACCATACTGCTTATAGTAGCTTTATAACACAAAACGATGAAATATTTACAACATAATGCTTATTAGAGCTTTATAATACAACTCATTGCAGTGTTTACAACACACACACACATATATAAACCAAAAGACATAAACCAAAAACACTTTATCAATTAGCAAATAAGGAAGGATGCAAAGCCCACATCCCATCAACCATATCCTATGTAGCTTCATCGTGACCAAAGTACTTCCACTACACTTTAAGTTGCTCTATTTTTGGATGTCAAAGCATGAGCTATTTCCGCTACATAATGCACTAAGTATTTCGCTAGAATTCTTCGTCTGGTTCCATTTGCAATACAAGCCAATCAATCACATGATCAACATCTTGGACATATCTATTAAGTAATGAAAAATGGAAAACATCATAGAATTTCACTATTGGCAACAGTGCAAGTCGGTACGCCACTAGTCCAATCCTCTCCAGGATCTTAGAAGGCCCACAATACCAAGGTGCCAACTTGACACATGACCAACCCTCAAGGACCTCCTCTTGGACTTGATGCATAAGTACATATTCTCTCGAAGCTGAAAATTCTTGAATTCTCTATGTTGATCTACATAACTCTTATGCATGTCCTATGTTGCCTTTAGGTTCCTCTTAATAACTTGCATCTCCTGCTCCATCTTAGCCAACATATCTAGTCCAATGAGCACCCTATTCACTGAACCACTCTAGTTGATATGATTATTAGAACTTCGCCCATGAAGAACCTCAATTGGACTCATCATCAAGGATTCCCAATACCCATTATTATATGCAAACACCGCCGGTGGAAGATACTCCTCTCAATTCATCTATGGATGCATGACTCAACATATCCTCAAGAACCCTGTAAACCCTCTATGTGTGTCCATCTATCTGCAAATGATAAGTTGTGCTGAAGACTAACTATGTCCCCAAGCTTGCAAACAACTCCTTCCAAAATTTGGAAGTGAAGTTAGCATATTTGTCTGATATGATCTTCCTAGGAACTCCATGAAAAATTACTATCTCCCTGATGAATATTTGAGCTAATTCACTAGTTGAATTAGTAGATTTCATGACAATGAAGTGAGATACCTTGCTCAACTTGTCAACCAAAATCATGATGAAATCATGCTACTTTGATGTTTTCAGAAAACCTATAAGAATTCCATGGAAATAACCTTCCATTTCCATTCTAGAATCAGAATAGGCTGTAACAAACCAGATGGATACTTACACTCTGCTTTCACCTGCTAACAGTCCAAGAATCTTGCAAGAAACTCAACCACCTCTTTCTTCAAATTTATCCAATGATAAAGCTTCTTAACAACTATCAAAGTCTTCTGATAACTTAGGTGGCTTGAATATGGTTTGACATGAAACTCCCTCAAGATATGCTTCTTGAGCTGACTATTATCTTCCACATAAATCTTGTTCCCTAAATATGACCATGCCATCTGTCGTGAGGTGATAATCCTCATCTCTATCACCTTCACCCTTTTGTTGCAATATCTGCTCCAGCCACTGATACCTCTCATCATGGTGTTATGCATGCAAGATTCACTCCTGTAAATCTGTCCCATAAGAGCTCACAATCGAAATATGATTCACCTGCTCTCTCTTATTGAGAGAATGTGTAACCTTGTTCTCCTTACCCTTGATGTATTTAATCTCAAAGTCAAACTCACTAAGGGTGGCTAACCATCTAGCTTTCCTGGCATTCAAATTTGGTTGGTCAAACAAGTACCTCAGCCCAATATGATCACTCATTAAGATGAACCTCCTGCCAAGAAAATAATATCTCCATATCTTAAATGCATGAATGATAGCTTCCAACTTAAGATCATGAGTCACATAGTTCCTTTCTTTCTCATTCAACTTCCTTTAATCATAAAATACTACCTGCCCTTCCTGCATTAGGATTCCACCAAGTTATTCCTTGCAAGCATTTGTACAAACCACAAACTCCTTATTAGGATCTAAAATCTTCAAAACTAGAGCATTTGTAAGCAAATGATTCAACTTCTCAAAAATAGCTGCACAATCTTCAGTCCATTCAAACATTTTTCCTTTTCTTTGCAAAGATGTAATAAGATAGCCAATCCTTGAGAAGTTCTTGATGAACTGCCTATAACAACTTGCTAGTCCCATGAATGATATGACCTCATGCACATTCCTAGGAGTTGGTCACTGCATGATAGCTTTAATATTTTTCGGGTCCAATTTTATCCCATCCTTAGAAACAACATGTCCTAAGTAGTGAATTTGAGATTGAAAGAAACTAAACTTGTTGAGCTTGGCATACAACTGATGCTCTTTCAATAATCTCAAAACTGCTGCCAAGTACTCTTTGTGCTCTTCCTCATTCTTAGAGTGTATCAATATATCATCAATAAACACCATCACAAACTTGTCTAGGTAAGGATGCAACACACTATTCATCAAACACATGAAGGTGGCTAGATCATTGGTAAGACCATAAGGAACCACCAAAAAATCATTATGTCCATACCTTGTGTGGAATGTCGTCTTGTAGATGTCTTCTTATTTGATGCAGATCTGTTGATATCCTCATCTCAAATCAATATTTGAAAACACTATTTCTCTCTTCAACTAATCAAATAAGTCATCAATCCGGGACAATGGATACCTATTATTGATAGTTATTTTGTTCATCTTCTTGTAATCAATGCACAGTCTAATAGTACCATCCTTCTTCTTTACAAACAATACTGGTGCACCCCAAGGCAACACACTTGGCATTATATATCCTTTATCGAGCATTTCCTTAACCTGCAACTTCAATTACACCAAATCTATAGTGCTCATCCTGTATGGTGCCTTAGATGTTAGTGTTGCTCCCACGTTTCTCCCAACATCAACTCAATAGAAAATCCCACCTCTCTATGAGGATGCAACTATAAAACCTTTATAGGAAACACATCCTAAAACTACTACAAAACAAGATACCTCTTTAGGACTTCATCATCGTCAACATCCTTCCCTTTATCACTAGAAATATGAACCGAAAACAATACACATCCCTTCCAGCAACTGCGCTTTGCATGAATAGTTGTAACAATTCTCACTGATGTAGGCTTCTTCTTTCCCTGCAAGACTCTCCTTTCTACCTCATCATCTAGACACTCAATAGCCTTGTAATAGTATTCTACCTTGGTCCTATGAATGAATAACCAATCCATGCCCAAAATCATACTATATGATCCCAAGGGAATCACATTTAGATGTATTGATGTATGCATACCATACAACTCAAATGCAAAAGATCTCACGCAATGATGAACTCTTCTCTTGGTCCCTATAGCCAACTGCACCAACTAAGATTCTGCATGCACTTCTTTATTCAAGCAACACTTTTCCACCAGGTCATGAAAAATATAACTATAATTAGATCCAAGATTGATCAAAATGGAAACAACTTGATCACAAATCTTACCTTCCATCTCAATAATGGATGCTTGATGGTTATCCTACCTGTTATCCATTGCTGCATAAATCCGAGGAATACTCTTCCCAACATCTCCAACTGTGTGTGCCTCTTGAGCACTTTAAATCTAAGTCCTACCACCCTAGTGCGATGGGAACTTGCTCCTGCAATGATATCCACCACAAATACAATAGCTTAAAGGCTTCCTGTTATTACCCTTATTCTTCTCCTCAGGCTTAAATCCATGTCCTCTATCAACTGCATTGAACTTCCTGTACAACACTATGTTCTCCTTTTTACCTACATCTTGAGATCTTCCTCTCTTCTTAGCCCACTTTCCTTTAGTCTTCTAAATACTTTTTCCAATCCTACTTAGGCTCAGACTTGCGCTTAGATTTCTCAGAATAGTATTTCAGCTTCTCGATGACTTTCTCCAATGATCGAGGATCATCATACTCAATTTGATCTTTGAATGCTAAACAAAATCCACTCGTTAACCTTTGTACCTTTATCTTATCATCCTTGAGGTAGGGCACATACCTCGACAACTATAAAAACTTGGTTGTGTACTCTTCATCTATCATAGAACCCATCTTAAGCTCACAAAACTCATTTGGCTTCTCGTCATAATATCTCTCAAACAAGTACTTCTTCCTGAAAAGTCTTTTAAACTCATTCCAACTCAACTCCTCTACTCTGATGCCTCAGACATGCTTCACAGATTGACACCAAAAATTTGTTTTTCCTTTGAGACTGAAGATACCTATCCTTACTTTCATATTCTCTTAATAATCATGCAATCTGAAGAACTTCTTCATCCCAAGTAGTCATGCTTCTACATCTTATGATTTATTCACATCCCCATCAAATTTAGGAGGCTTGGATTTCTTGAACTCCTTTGTAAAATATTGCTTCTCACTCCTCCTATAAGGATGTTGGTGGTAATAATGATGTTTTCTCTCAGAAATGAAACCATAATAAAATCCATTAGCTTACTTTCTTGTCAAATCTATCCAAATATCTGCCACCTCTGACTGTTTCATCCCTATCCAACCTATTATCTCTATGATATCTACTTCCATATACCCCATTAGTCTTCTCCTCCTGTCCATGACTGATCCCCAGCTGTCCCTACTTCTGCAAATATGAAAGGCTCTACAGGATGATTGCATTAACTTTTGCTTGCTTTTCTTGAGCGTAGACAAGCCTTTCTCGTGCCTTAATCATCATGTTATTATCTTCCTTACAACTTTTGATCCCTTCCTTCAAAATTCTCAGTGTATCTACTAAATTAGGAGAGTACTCTTCTCCTTGTTTCCCAACTAACCTTTCCCATTCCATAGAATTCACATCAAGCCTATAAGGGGAGTCATGTGAACTATAATCCACCATTTTTCTCTTCATTTC
Source organism: Pinus taeda (assembly GCA_000404065.3). NCBI lineage: Eukaryota > Viridiplantae > Streptophyta > Pinopsida > Pinales > Pinaceae > Pinus > Pinus taeda. The sequence goes on along the minus strand of APFE030863289.1, from coordinate 19,488 downwards.
TGATCTTCTATCTCTTGCAAACATGTAATGTTAGATTAACCAAAGAAAGACATAATAAAAATCATACATTAGTGTGTTTCAGGGGAGGTTATCTCATCTGCAAAATGAATCCAAATTAGCACGATATAGATACATAATGACATCAACATATCAGCATCATGCATGATAAAAAAAAACTATAATAATGGTCACATGCATAATAACCATAACCATCACAATGCATGCATAGTAGACACATATACAATTAACATGCATGTATAACAATATGCATTTATCCCATCCAATCCAAGTGTTTGAACATCGAAGCTCTGATACCACCCTGTGGTATCAGATATCACCCAGAGAGAATAAAACATGTTCTTATACCACCCTTTAACTACCCCTCCCAAATTTACCCACTTTTACAAGCTATCCATGGTAAACATGAGTTCAGTGTCATTATGATATGACCCTACCTCCAAGTTTCAGTTATGGAAGTGGGGCCTACACACCAGAAGTAAATTGCGATCCCTTAGAGACTACAGATCACTCTAGAGCCTACCAATAATCCCAAGTGATCAATCCCTAAGATAGAAATCATTTTCACTAGGTTTACTCCCCAACTGCACCTTTGACACACCGTGCATGCGGATATGAGGCTCCAACCACACCCATAAGCCTGCTTGCATGTAGTTATGAACCAAATTCCTCAGTTCAGGCCATGCGGCCGGGAGATCTATGCCACTTTTTCATGATATCCTCAAGACCATTGCACAAAACTATCTCTAACTTTCTAGAATCATGAAACTGATGATAATAATGTTAAACAATCAAAGCTTGAGCAAGATCTTGATCTAGACATGCCTAATGAAAGATAAACATTTCATCAAATAGATAGTAAACAAAGAAGTTATAGGTCATGAATGCATATCTAATCATAAACTTCTAAACTTCATATAAGAATCACCAAGAAGAATTTATGCTCTCTTAAGCTAGCTGCAACAACACTTGTTAGCCCATGCATTTATCATCCATCTAGTAACTTATCAAATCATGAATACGAGTCATAGCTAGAGCACATCATAAAACCATTTATATAACTAGAATAGAAACTATGACAAATCAACCATAAGGTCACCATAATAACTAGTACAAGAGCTCATGGATACTAATAAGAAAAATAACTCATATTAACATATGAAAATGCAAACCAAGTCAAGGACTTCCACGCACCACTTGACCATAGAATAGGCTGAACCAAATATCTCTTTCAACCAATCACTCTTGCACCATATTCTAAGCATGAATGTGAGATTATAAGAGTTATACCAAAATAAACCAACTAGGGCTTCTAGAGGCCAAACCTCCTCAACCCTCAACCACAATGATTTCACCTATATTGTCTAGAAACCACTAACATAAACTAGATTGGTCTCTACCCAAATTGTCCAGGCTCTAGGAACTAGTAACTCAACCCACAACCTCTAAGGAACCCGAGTTGTTTTAGGGCTCTAGAGAATTCATTCCAACCCATAGCCTCCAGGGACTAGTAACTCAACCCACAACCTCCAGGGAACCCAAGTTGCTTCAAGGCTTTAAAGAATTTGTTCCAACCCACAACCATAAGAAACTTGAGAACCAATCAAAAAAACCAAATGAGGAATCCAATACTATAGAAATTCTCACTGTAGATCACCTGATAATGCAATATACTAAAGCAAAATACTTGATCTACTTATACAAACAAACTTGCGGAAGCTTAATTGATTTTGAGCAAGATCAAATAGAACACATATAACAGAGAATGAGAAATCAATCACACATGAACACAGAAGAATACTCTAGGGAAAGCCTTAGCTAAAAACCTCGCTATATGTATTATCATACAAGTGGAAATATCTGAAGATTACACAAAGATTTAGCTCACAAGCTATCCAGCTCTTAGTATAATCACTCTCTGCTGCTCATAGATAGAATAGACAACACATATGCCTTCCTTCAGTCCTCCAAGCCTCCTATTTCCTTGCGCAATTTCTCCTGGGTCCTCTGACTGCCACCTATGTGAATTCACCTCTCGCATAACTCACCAAACTTAGAAATAACTGCGCAATCCTGAAGGAGATAATTCCTTCTGCATGGATGAGTTTCCTTCATAGGAAAATTTCTCCAAATGATAGTACAATGTCCTTGTCTTTAATCTCAATTGGGTCTTTCTCTAAACTGACATGCATGAGTTATTTATGAGAGAATATTCAGTTATCTGGAGCACACTAGTTGCATGCATGCATGCATTAACTGACTAAACTCACAATTAGTTCCTCCAACTGTTTGGAACTAATTTAACTAGACTTAACTTAGTTAACTAAACTAACTAATTACAACTCAAATACAACACATCCTTATGTCCTTAATTAAGGGATAACTTCCTCAATCAAAGGGATAATTGTTGCATGTCTTCACAAAGACTTCATGTTTGAATTTCTCCAACTAATTAACTCAAGATGAATTAATTAATTATTTTTCAAACAATTGCTAAGACCAAATTCGAATTTTAGTTCTCAATTTTAACTATACTTAAAATTGGAATCTATCCCTAAATGCTATTTATAGCAATGCTATTTTTAGCATTTCTATTTTTTTCTATTTCCAATAGAGTTGGAGTATATCCTGAAATGTTATTTATAGCAATGTTATTTTTAGCATTTCTTGTTGCCATTTTCAACATTCCCTCTCAACAAGAAAGGCATTCAACTTGAACCCGATCCTGAATGTTTGAAATGTTCTGCATGCAACACTTCTCTCAAGTGTTGTTGCTCCAACAACTCCAGAAACAAAAAATATCCAACCTAAATTAGAATGATTCCTCTGTCATTAAAGCCTTTGACTGCTATTTCCTCTGTCAACTAAAAACTCTGCACCTCTGTGCTCTTCAGTATCTGATTGCTCTAGCCTCTGTCACTTTGATCTCTGACTGCATCAATCACACTGATTCCTCCTGCTGCATCCGTGTTGCTGATGGTCCTATCTCCTAGCACTGCACCTCCTCTCATTAGTTGCATCGTGCTGCCCACTGCTGCACTGCAACTCAGTTACTGAGAAGTAAGTAACTGATCTCCCAACTGACCTCCATGTTGGGCTAGAAACACCCTCTGATGTTGAATCTCCCCCTACTGCTGACAAGTGCTCCCTCTCTAACCTCTATGCTGCTAAAACAACTCCCTGCATCTCGCACCATTGCACACCTCTCTATGCCATCCTGCACTGGTGCAACACTCCTGTGCCTCTCGCATTGTTGTAGCCTGCTAGCTATACACTGTCTTGGGACTCCTACACTATAGCTCTCTCTGTCACTCCATCTGCATCCGTCTCTACCCACTCATCTAGTCCTGCTATTCCTTGTCGGGGCTCCCGTAGCAAGGTCTAATCAAATATGTTGGGTACCTCAATGATCCTACCCCTATTTAAGCTTTCATGGAACTGTCACTTCACATCGCCCCACCTCACACTTGGAGATATGGTTGCATGTGCTCCCTCTACCCACTTGGCTTGAAATTACCCCCTACTGGAGGTCTCTGCATGAGTGGATGCCTCCACTCGGTCTCCTCTCAGCATCTCCACTTATGGCTCCTCCACAATTGTTCGAGACTTCTTCTGGGGCTGTATGTTGAGAGGTAATTTACTCTCCCTCTCAACCACCAAGTATATAACCTTTGCCTTGCTCCTCAATGCTTTGCATGCATCTTGTACCTCAAGTGCATATAGTTTCTTGGCTATCACACCAATCTATTTTGTCTTTCCCACCGTCACGAAATTTTATGGAAAAAAAGCTAATTTTAAATTAGCGATATCTCCCTCATCCGAACTCTGATTCAACCGATTTTTTTTTTAAATTTTGGTCTTTTTTCGCAAGGAATCTAGATCTGTATTTGTTTCTGAAATTTTTGCACAAAAGTTTTCAGATCTGCTCTGAAAACTCGCAGCCCAAAACTCAAAACTTCGAAATCTCCTCTAGTATATTGTTCACTACTCTAATAAACTCAGCTCCATGGATTAGCTAGCTCTGATAGCATGTAGAAATTCTCATTGTAGATCACCTAATAATGCTATATGCTAAATAAAAATACCTGATCTACTTCTACAAACAAACTTGCAAAAGCTTAATCTATTTTGAGCAAGATCAAATAAAACACATATAACAAAGAATGAGAAATCAATCATACATGAACACAGAAGAATACTCTGGGGAAATCCTCAGCTAAAAACCTCGCTATCTGTATT
>APFE030863284.1:0-17413 GCA_000404065.3 Pinus taeda | reverse complement strand
GGGTGCACTGGGTGGCTATGAAACATGTGTTATGGTACCTACAAGGCACAATGGACTATGGTCTGGACTATATCCAGGGAGATGCAGTCAGGTTAACAGGTTGTACAGACTCAGTCTACGTAGGCAATGCTAGTGACAGAAAGAATACCTTTGGATGTTGTTTCATGTTGGGTTCGGCAGCGGTGTTGTAGTTCAGCAGGAAACAGAGATCAATGGCACTGAGCTTAGCGGAAGCTGAGTACATTACAGCTAGTTAGGCCAGTTGCGAGGCTAAGGGGAAATCAGATCACAAGGACTCCTTATCAACACCGAAATCATAAAAGTAGACACCTCAACCAGCCTGCACATTCATATCACTCAGACCAAAAACAAGTGACTTATGTTCCAAAGAATATCGATGTGACCATAATCCAATCTTATGATAACAATTCATCCCAAGTTTCCAGTGACCACAAGATTCCACAGAAGATTAATTTGGTATGGTTAGATCATGTCATGGTGCGAAAAATTTTGTACCAGCCTTATAAGTTCATATCGTCTTGTATCAATAGAGATGACAGTTCCAAGAACTGAGAAAAACGAGAAGACATTACAAGACAGAAAAAGATATCAAGCCTTTTTATCAATAAGCTTTGAGGACTAAGCTTTTCTAAAGGGGAAGACAATGTTATGAATATAATTATAGATAAAATAACATAAATAATAATTAACAAAGATTTGCAGGTTCTTGGCAGCATAACTGTTTCAAATAATCTTAGGTTGTTGGCAGCACAATCTTAAAATTATTTTTTTCATTAAAATTTAATTATTTTATGTACTTATTGGAAAACCAAGTCATTGAGTCCAAGTCAATCCAAGTAGACATGATTCTGAGTCAAAACCCAAGCTGATAGGTGGCCATGTCGAAGTCCAACTCAAAATTTTAATACATTGGTATACATAGGAGAATTCCTCATCATCCACCTCTAGACAGAAAAGTATCACTGCCTACCTTGTTTGTGAACAAAAATATCATTAAAATCATCTCAGCAATAAATAAGAATATAAATACCATGCCCTTCGAATGTTGAAACAATACGAACATTTAAAGGACCCTGTCCTCTACAAACAATAGGCACAACATATACGTAGCAAAAAGAAGACAAATGTAAACAGTGAGATTACCTGCCCTGGAAGAAAAATAAGTGGTGCATCAGTCAGCATGTTTTTGTCAATCTCTGATTTTGCAGCTTCTTGCAGATCCTGAAAGGAATACAGTTCCTCAAAAAGACAAGAAAAGATATGATGTCTGATAAAAAGATGCTCCACAGAGCAGTATTTCACTTTTCAACTAGATCAATGAAATCTTATAATGAGAAGCAACAAGAATACAGCCAGAAAGAAAATTAAGAAAGCAATATTCTCTGTAGGATGTCCAATTTGTAAATGTCAAATATACAATGGTAATCTCATAACAGAGTCAATCCTAGGAACACATCTGCGACATCAAGCGCAAAGCAAATGGTTAATACATAATTAACAACCCACACAAGACCCAGAGAACATCTCAAGCAAAACACTTCCAGTAACAAACAAGATAGTTGACAAAAACCTAGCACTGGCATGGAATGATTCCACTGAATTAGCATACAGCAAACAATTTCAATGACTTGGGAAACCTAGTAACAGATATCCTCAAGTATAAAGTAATGATTAAGCATGATGTTTATAAAGATGCATTACAGAATGGTGAGATAGACAGTTATAATCTTAGTGGTTGATAAAAGGAAAAATTTGTCAAAATCAAAACAAATCGAACACAGGAGTGTCGAAACTAAAATCATGTCGAATCAATCAGGAAATGCTGTACAGTAGTTCATGACATATCTACAAAATTATAATAAAGAATATGATACAACTCAAGTGTAGCAAGATAGGGGATGCCAAACAAGAATACATGAGAAACAGAAAAATGACAAAACAAAATTGCTCAAGAAAGGGACTGAACTTTGTATTCACATGCAAAGTTGTATGTACAAGAAAGATTTAGTGTCCATTATAGAGAAAATCTAACCTGGCAGAATGACACCTTCCAAGTTTTAAATGACACCTATAGGCCAGTTAACAATTGACATGGCACTAGGCACTACCAAGAAATATTTAACAGAAAGGACAATACAACCATACAGTACAACAGCAGTGTAAACAGGATGAGCAACACTACATTACAAACACACACAGAAAGTGTTCCTCAGAATAACATCACTAAACCAAAAAGCCAGTTCCTCACCTTCAGCCTCCGTAATGAATCATCTTTTGCTTGAAAAAAGTTCTGCAAACATAGATAGATATAAGAAACAGAGACAGATAATCCAACACTCGATATAAAATAAAGCATGAAAATCATAGGTATATATGCTTTCGTATTACAAGTAATAAAGCTAAGAAGTATATTTGTCAATTTCTTGTTACACATCATAAAAAGATACAACTCATAATAACCAACATTATGATTACATAGGGAGGCTTGGGCTCTGAGAGGCATTGCATGTAATCCCCTCACCCTATCCACCATTAATCATCCTATTCTCTCACATCATTTAGACCTGATTTACATTTGATCTACATTTAGCAAACAGTCATGTGATCTTGATCTTCGCAGCTAGAGCGGGAGGGACCATAATATGGCCAATACTCAGGTTGTTGTTCATTCTGCAGCAACAGCTGCGGAGAATGGAGCCAACAGAGGTGAGGAAGTTTATACCAAAAGATTCATGAGGTAACTCTTCTGATTCTGAGTCTGAATCCCCATTTAAGATCTCTCCGGATGAATATAGCAATGCATGCTTGGAATATTTGCAGCATGTTTTCGTTGCATACTTTGTAGGTACGGTCCCTTTAACATGATCAGGACCTGGTTTAGTGAATCATGAAGGGCTTTTGGCTAGCATTTCAAAGGCAGACACAGAATCATAACATGACCAAAAAGCTTGTTAGCTTTACTTATCAGGATGCTTCGACCTACATGGAAGTAATGCAGCCAGCACCATTGATTTGTTGCAATATGCTTGATGTTTCTGTTAGAGATAGCAGTCATATTTAGAAATAGACATATTAGAACTTTCATGAATAATAAAATCACACTAATAAACTGATGTAATAATGGGCATTTAATGTAGTAATTACTGTAGTGGTTAATAGTTAGGTATTTGGGAGTTACATGATGTACTCCCATCCTACTATGTAATGAAACATTGCACCATCTAATAATATGAACAAATCCACTCTTTATCATTCTAACGTGTATTCCAATCTGTACACACTTGTGTGTGTAAAACCAACAGTTTTCTCAAATTGGGTAAAGGAGCATTCGGCTGAAAAGTTTGTCAAACTTGATTTCCCTATTTGGGTAAAGTCCCCAGTTTTGCCCATCGAATTTTCACACTTCCTCAATAGAGTAGCTCAGCTCTTCTGGAAATTTGTTGTGATGAGCCAAAAAGCTTGTTTCACCCAAGGCCAAACTGTGAAATCTATTGTCAAGTGAATTTTTCAAAAGATTGAAAGACCATATCAATATCTAGGTTGGTGCAAGGATAATCCACCAACCTAAGAAGAGAAGTTTCATGGGTGGGGGTGCGGGGACGGGAAGGTGCAGGCATAGGGACACCATGTTCGAATCGTATATAGGGTACATCGTACACCAGTGGATACTGGGAACTGAACCAGCCAAAAACCTAAAAGGGATATGGGGTATGTTTTATTTTACAAATTTGATCAGTGATGCCAGTATTTTAAAGTTCAGCAGCAAGACATATAATGAGAATGTCAGAGAAATTAAAGAAATTGTGTTCAAATATGCAATCCTAAATCAACAGCTTGCTAAAAGACAACTTTGATGAACAAATTTACCTCAATGTCATCTGCAAATCCATCAATTGAGCGATATGGGGAATAGACAATAAGATCAAATCCAAGACTCTGTAAAAATTCAGAAACAGAGTTACAAATGTAAGAATCATGAACTTAGACAACAAACTACATCTTAAACTAAACACAGACCGTAGCCTACCAGCACAAGAATGAACACTAAATAAGAATTTGCATGCCTGAAGAACAAGCATCTCATTTCTCAAGATAACTTGATGGTCTTGTTGAATACCCTTGCCAAGCTCCTCTGCTGAAACATGGAATTCCTCCACCTTGCATGATGTGTATATGCAAGTTAGCCTGTTCAAGCAATTACTTTACTACTGAGAGTAGGAAGATCAAAAGATTCATAAATAATATCATCAATGCATTCATCAGTTGATGCATAGAAAAACCAGTTGCCTTTTTCGTTTTCTAATTCATTATTTTATTTCTAGTACTTGGTACGTCAATATATCTCACATATTTGATCAAGAATAATATTTGGCTCACTTTTGCACAATTTCAACAATCTGCAGAGCATTAAACCAGATCTCACATGCCATCTACAACAAACGGAAAAATTATTCGGATATATACATAATGAAAAAGCACTACTTTGACTCATTCTGTTCAAGCCTGGTAAAAAGGCAAGGATGTAACCATATTTAGTAGGTCTTTTTTATTCATCCAACATAATGAACACCATTCTCTTTTATATTGTGGTTTCTCAATCTCCCTGCCACAAACTACATTCATACATACACTGTATGTGAGCAGTACAACAGAATATAGCATACAAGTTATACATCAGAATATAGTAATTTCCCTATGCCACAAGAAGTTTGGTACCATATAAGTCTGGAAGATTATGAAAGAAAACATGCTTTCTTCATGTGCAGGAATTGACCTAAATCTACACTTGAAAGAGATTTAAGACAAAAGCTATAACGATTGGCTTGAGACTTGCACTTTTAAGTTGAAAGTACCATTAAACAGGGCCACACCAACTATCTGTCACCAATAGAACCGATGGGTAACCAATGTAATAGTGCTTCACTTTTTAACATAACAATTTTATCTTGTATGAGTATGCTGTCTATGAGGTTTGGTTTTTGGCATTTTCTGCAAGGTCTCATAGTCATCATAGCTGATTGAGTTTATAAGAGATTCAAGGCTAAGGAGAAGCCTTTCCAATGTTAATGTTTCTCTCAAAAGTGATTTCTTTCTGAAGCAAAGTTTTGAAGGATGGGTTTAACAGTTTGCTTGTCTTTAGATATGTGAAATGTTTGAGAGGTGACTGTTTTGATTGTTCCATTTATCAGTGCTCAATGGGGGCACACCCCCAACGTTTTCCATCCTCCGAGGACAGGGGAAAGCCTAGAGAAACATTTCCACACGTCCTCCTGTGGGGGAAACATTTTCACACTGTGGGGGATGCATTTCCCAAAAGGGGGCAACTGATCACCCCGCTCCCACAGAAGAGGAATGCCTGGGTGCTCCATCCCCAGATTTTTTTTGTCCAACAACCCATGAAGATAGAACAAAAATAAGGGATACAACTCAGTGGCTGTTTCACGATGTCTGAGCGTGGTTCCAACTTCCAACCCCATCAAACTTCATATGGAGAAAGTAGCATTTCATATCCCATTTATAATTCAGCAGACAACAATTTTCAGGATTTCAGGATATGCGGGACGCCGAGATCATAGCATTTCCACTGGATAGCACAATGATTAATTTGCATGGGATGAATTTTTACTGTTGTGATTTTATCATTATTATTTTTATATTTTATAATTTTAGAGATGGGGACCCCTAGTCCCCTTGTCCCCCCTGAATTTTCCTAAAATTTGGGTGTGCTCCCACATGTCCCCCTTGTGCATCTCCCAGCTCCCGCACTCCACCATCCCGGAAACTTGGTGGAACATTGCTATTTATGTGCAACACTGGTCCGTTTTTTGGATCAATTCATGTTTTGATACAGCTATCTTCGCATAATATTATTTGGTAGTCTACATGAATGCTTACCATTCTAGAGACTAAATTTTGTATACTATGAATAAATTATCGGACATTTTCTATTTGCATAAATGATAAATCTATATCCCCTCACAAAGGACTTAACTTTGTTGTTTTTGGTTGAAAACCTTTCTATTTACATAAATCTCTATCCCTTCACAAAGTTCCTAATTTTGTTGTTTTTGGTTGAAAACCTATCTAATATGGACATTTTTACTTCATCATTCTTGCAGTGTTCTTGCCCCATTTCTTTGTTAGATACAAAATATGAAGCACTACTGGGCTAATCTATCTTGCAGTTATAGCACAAATCGAAACAGAAATATATAATTTTATACCTTTACACAAGCCATATAGATCCATTCCATTTTTTATCAGACATGGGAAATATTATGCTCTATAATTTTTACGTTTGAGTCTTTGGTTATATGTGTTACCCACCAGTAGTGGGTGACCCCATAGGAGAAGTTTTTCTCCTAAATTTGTCTTCATCCGGCAGCCAGCAGCCCTTGACAGCCACCTGTGTAGGTCGAGAGAGTATGTTTGAAGGTGGGCCATCCAATCCTAAAAGGTATGTTTTTCATTGTGCTATCGGGTGCGTATGCCTGTTTTTCCTTCGGCACACTGCGTATGGATGATTATCAGGTAACCTGGAAGAAGGAAGTGATTTGACTGTAGCCTTGTTCCCTCACCTTAAATGGGGGGTTAATCCTCAACCCTAGTCGCGTGGGATCTCCCCATTGACTTATAGCTTCAGGATGGGAACTACTTGGGAGACCCCAATTTCAGTGGCGCGGTCATGTTTCCCTATTTCATATTTTTCACTCCCCTCCACAAATTACATGCCCTATTTCATCATCATCCCTCTCTAGGTCCACAAGGCACTGGTACTCCCCCTCCCCTTGTCCACATGTCTAGGTCGGGCCTCAAAATGTGGCCCCGAAGGTTGATGCAACTAAAAAAAACAAGATTAAAATACTATCATGGCCACATACAAAAGAAAATAATACCACAAAATGCAAAAAATGGTCAGCACACTTTATTAGCACGTGGGCAAAACCCAAACATGAGTTCTACCCCTTCATTATCGCCATCACCTTGTTTCCTAGGGTCTTATGAGTGCCCTCGCATCATTAAGGAATCCAAGCACATCCCAACCCTTGGTGGCCAATGAACTGCCCCACCTTAATGTTGATTTTGGGGTAGCATCAGATCTGCTCTAGCTCCGAAATTTTGTGGAGGGGCTGGAATACATAAGATCTCCAAGACCCAGAAATCGTTTGGAGAAATTCCACCCGGATTGTGAGTTATTAAAATAATTAATATTTTTAATGGGGTTCCTAAGTCTAAACTTAGGAAAATAAAAATATTAATGAGTATTAATAAAAATATGGGTGAGAAGCTTCTAAGAGACAAGGATCAAGTCTGTTTTAATCTTAGCCATTGATTAGGGACTTAATCTCGATTGTTGATTCATCAACAGGAAAAGTATAAGAGGAGGCTTAAGGGTCAATTGGAGATACACAAAGTTGATTAAATCTGTTCGATTTTTTTGAGGCATGGTTTGCTGAGAAAATCGAACTATTGATCTGAGTTGTTGTGAGAGGGGTAGAAGCTGAGCTTTGGATCAGAAAGGAGTTTTGAGCCAAAGAGTACCGAGCAAAGAGGTAGCAGTAGCATCAGAGAGGCAGCGCAGTGGCCTATGCATCCCAGGAAGGGGCTCACGCAGTGCTGACATAGGACAAGAGGGTCTCTTGCAGTGGCAGTGCAGGATATTTATTAGAAATTCGAGATTTTGCTGGAGAAGCGAGGTTCTAAGCTGGGAGGGTTGAACAGCAGTGTTCCTCCAACGAATCGATCCAGTGGAAGGGGTGACACAGTCTCTTAGAGGCAAGACGCTGGCCCAAGTAGTGATTGCATTGGGATTTCGTAGTATTTGCTGGAGTCGGGCCACTCAATGGATCAATTGTAACTTGGAGAACAAGGTAAACCCTCGTATGTATTTCTTGCTGTCGTGATTTCTCTGAAATCTTAGCCAGTGTGAGAGGCAACCTGTTGTACTCAAATTCTGCTTGCTTAATAATACAAACCCTCTATCTGTTGCACGAGTTTTCCCACATTGGGTTTTTTCGGGGACGTGTTGTCCAAAAATAACAGTGTCCCTTGTGTGTTTGTCTCATCTATTGTTTTAGTTTATGATCTATATGTCAATGTAGTCTACAGTAGTGTTTTTCATCACTATTTATAAATTAAATAACTTGTTGAATGAAATAACAAGAGATGCTAAACCAGTGACTGCAGTAGGATTTCTGTTTGTAAAGATTCAGAAATTTTCACAAGGTATCAGAGGATTGTAGATCATAGGACATTGAAGCCATCAGCCAGGAGATCCAGCAAATCTGTTGCAGAGAGGCAACTGTCCCGAGTGATAGCATTGTTTCAGAGCCAGAGGAAAAGCTAAAGGAGTGGTGTGTTAGGTCCCTATACTACTAGTGTAGGGACCTAACACGTAGAAGCTCACGTAGTGCCTGCGTCAGCTTTCTAAGCTAGGAGGAGGAGACCCAGTAACCGAGAGGAGCTCACGCAGTGACTGCGTCAGCTCTCTGGGCCAGCACAGAGCATAAGGGGCTCAAATTAGTCAGTTGTTGGGGCAGTAGGAGCAGTGCAGATTCGATTTGTGGTGTTGGTGAGATGTTGTTACTATTGTTGTAGAACAGTGTATGTGGAGACGAAACCGAGGTAGAGGGAGTCCCTGCCTTGACGGATTTCTTGCCAAAAGAAATCTAGGTCCGAGTTGTTGAGCAGCAGCAAAGGAGGATTGGAGAAGGGGTGATTCGACATTATTTGGCAAGAGGATTTCCATGAAGGAAATCAAGACTCAAAGGGAGTCTAGAAAGAACTTGTTCCTTAGAGGATTTCTAGCGCCAAAGAAATCTAGATCCAAGTCTTGCTGGGGCAGCAGCAAGAGAGGGAGAAGAGAACCTGTTCTACACTTGTTTGAGCAAAGATGGCAGTTAATGGACTGAGGGATTAGGACAAATTGGATGGACCATCCAACTTTGTCATCTCGAAGGCCAAGATCCTGGTAGTCTTGGACAAGAATTGCATCAAGGATTATGCCTTGAAAGTAGTTGTTGTTTTGGTTGATGCTGATCCTCTCAAGAAATACGAGGCTCGCGCAAAGGCAAAGTGCATGATCTTACGAGTCAAGGATCATGTGGTCCCACATATTACTGAAAAGGAAACAACAAGGGAAATGTGGGAGGCCTTGACCACCTTGTATGAGGGAACTTCCGTCCAACGGAAGATGTTGCTTGAGAACCAACTAAGACAGTATCGGATGCAGAAGGGAGAAGAAATTGATCCCTTCCTTCTCAGGTTGCAAGGGATTCGAGACTAGCTAACTTCCATGGGGTCTACACCAGATCCTAAGTTCATGGTTAGGACTGCCTTGAATGCAGTCACTAAAGACTAGGAGAACTTTGTCCAGAGCATCTTGGGCAGGGCTTCTCACCCAGTTGAGAGGAGATGTGGGCAGCTCTTCAATAGGAAGAGATTAGGCTGTTAATCAAGGCAGGAAGTAGCAGCAAAGGAGTCAGAGTCAAAAAGGAGGAAGAGGAGGATGCCGCTCTCGCATCAACGGGGCAGCCAGGGCAATAGAAGAGGAAAAAGAAAGACATAACCAAAGTCAAATGCTTCAAATGTGGGGAACTGAGACATTTCGCCACTTAGTGCCCTCAGAAGAAGGGCAAGGAAGAGAAGTTTGACTCAAAGGTTGCTCCAACGAAAGCCGACAAGGAGGACGATTACGAGGATTACGCCATGAGTGCTCATGCACTTCTAGAGAAGACGAAGGGCGATATTGAGCTGTAGTCGAGAGGACTACATGAGAGGCAGGATCCTTGAAGTGCCTAAACTCTTGGATCACATATGGCTACAGGAGCCCTTAACAACAGTAGCAGAATGACAAGAGTCAATTGGTGCAAGGGAGGATGGACCAACAATGGCAGAGCTAGAGTGCCAGAGTCTGAAGCAACGTAGTGGAGGTTGCAGCAGTACAGGAGGCACGGAGCAAATTGCAGCAACGCAGTAGCAGCAAAGGGCCAGCACAGATTAGCAGTAGAGGTAGCTTTAGCATCACGAGGCATCTAGATTGACCAACATGTTAGCTTTTTGGGTGGCTTTTTAGTTGCTTACTTCTCAACAACTAAGTTTCAGTGCAGCAATTAGTAGTGGCAATGTTATGGGCAACAAGATGCAGCATTTTGAGAGGGATTTGTAGTACAGAAGCAGCAGTGTCATGGGCAGCAGTACAGGATGCAGTTGTGCAATGGATGAAGGGCAGCAGGCCAAGCATCAACAGCACAGAGGACCAATGTCGTGGATGAGTGTGATGTTTCTATTGGAAGTATTGCTAGAGCACATTCCTCGATAAGAGGGAATGTTGATTTTGGGGTAGCATCGGATGTGCTCTAGCTCCGAAATTTTATGGTAGAGTTAGAATACATAAGATCTCTAAGACTCAGAAATCATTTGGAGAAATTCCACCTGGATTGTGAGTTATTAATATTTTTAATGGGGTTCCTAAGTCTAAACTTGGGAAAATAAAAATATTAATGGGTACTAATAAAAATATGGGTGAGAAGCTTCTAAGAGACGAGGATCAAGTTTGTTTTAATCTTAGTCGTTGATTATGGACTTAATCTCGGTTGTTGATTCATCAACAGGAAAAGTATAAGAGGAAGCTTGAGGGTTAGTTAGAGACACACCAAGTTGATCAAATCAATTCAATTTTTCTAGGGCGTGGTTTGCTAAGAAAATCGAACTAGAGATTTGAGTTGCAGTGAGAGGGGCAGAAGTAGAGATTTGGATCGGAAAGGAATTCTGAGCCAAAGAGTATCGGGCAGAGCGGCAGCAGTAAGAGTAATCTTCCTCCAACAAATTGATCCAGCAGAAGGGGTGACGCAGTCTCCTAGAGGCAAGACGCTAGCCCAAGCAGTGATTGCGTTGGGATTTCGTAATGTTTGCTGGTGTCAAGCCACTTAGTGGGTCAATTGTGACTTGGAGAACGAGGTAAACCCTCATATGTATTTCTTGTTGCCGTAATTTCTCTGAAAGGTTAGCCGGTGTGAGAGGCAACCTATTGTACTTAGATTCTGCTTGCTTAATAATACAAACCCTCTATCTGCTGCACCGGTTTTCCCGCATTGTATTTTTTTGGAGACGTGTTGTCCAAAAATAACAGTGTCCCTTGTGTGTTTGTCTCATTTATTGTTTCAGTTTATGATCTGTATGTCAGTGTAGTCTGCAGTAGTGTTTTTCATCACTATTTATAAATTAAATAACTTGTTGAATGAAATAACAAGTAGGAGATGCTAAACTAGTGGCCGCAATAGGATTTCTGTTTGTAAAGATTCATAAATTTTCACACTTAAGGGGTGATAACTGCTTATATCGTACACAACATGCTCTCATCTCCTGGACCCCCGAGCAGTACAATAAAAGAAAAATCAATAAAAAGGCAAAATGAAAATGAAGGGTGGAAAAGCAAAGGTTGAGTAACTCATGTATCACAATTTCTTCCTCCTACATCTATACATCCATATCACTTATTGGATGTACCTTGGACATGTGTTTCCCTTTAGGGGCTAGGAACACCTAATAGGGTTGTTTATTAGCCACTCCTACCTAGGGAGGTAAGTTGGTAACACTATTACATGCTCAAAGCCCCAAATTTGGAAGGGAAGCCCATTATGAAGTCTCATTTGTGAAATGGATTAACAAGCTCGGTTAACTTAATGCACTAATGAATTATTGTACTTGATGGTGAGCAGACGCATTGGATCTTATACGTAATTGGCAAGTGGTTTCATCATGGGCCAGGCAACTTAACTGGGGCCCAAGCCCACTAGAGGATCATATTGACACTTATTGGGGATGCGTTGAGAGCCATGGGACTCCATCATGTCATAGAGCATTATTTCATCTCATGGGTACCCTCAACACCTTGTTCACTGCCCCACATTATTCGCGAGATGATGCACTTGGACCAACATTGCCCCAGACGGCTTAGCAATGTACACATGGATTGGCAATTGATCCCAAGGCCTAGAGGAGGTTTGTCTCACCCTTGAGACATGGGTGTAAAGCACCATTATCAGTGCCCTCATTTGTAGCATTCTACATGCTTATCTTTCACCAGGTGACCCAAGAGACTAGTATTTGTTGTGAAAATTTCCCAACCAGAATCCCTATGATAGGAACTGATGATATTACTCCTATTTGTCAATTTCCTTTAAACAAATTACTTGTTGTTTCCCATGGCAAATATTGTAATACATACACTGCAGCCTTCACTTAATTAATTATTATGCGGAAATAAGAGACTAAGCAAGAAAGAAAATACAACGCAATGGACACCGTTATTTTTGAACAAATGTCCCCAGAAAAACCCAATGCGAGAAAATTGGTGCAATAGTTCTAAAGGTTTATTATTATTAAGCAGTAGCAAATTTTGTCTATGTCTCTGAATACCTCTTAGGTTATTCAGTTACAGAGAGAAATATTGGCAGAAATATTTGTGAGATTACCTCACACAATCACTGAGAAAAATCTCGGATATTGAATGAAGTGCCTCTGGCGGGCCCTACGTTGCTTTGTGCAGTCCTCACGCAATCTTTGCGTCAACCTCTCTAGGCTCTACATCACCCAATCTGTTGATCGATTTGCTGCCCAGAGTCTCTGCTCCCAGTCTCCCGGTCTCACACCCCAGCTCCCGACTTCTAAAACTGACTCTCCTCAGCAAAATCTCGGACTCTCTCTCACCCTCTGTGTGGCCCTTTGTGGCCCTACGTCAGTCTCTGCTTCTGGGCTACTAGATCACTCTCTGCCTCTCTCTACTGATGATTCTCTGGCTGAGAAAATCTCTCTCTGGATGCTATCCCTGCCCCTCAACTGCAAGAAATCTCTTCAATCAAGTTTCCTCCTGAGAACTTCTCATTTCATAAATTCTCTCGATCTCTCGGTGTGTTTTCCAAATTACCCTCAAACCCCTTATATCTTTCTGTTGGAAAACCAACGGCCTAGATTTACTCCTAACCAAAATTTCAGATCATTTTGGCTTGATCTTTGTCTTCTTCTAGAAGTTACACCCATAATTAGATTAATACCCATTAATATTTTTAATTTCCTAAGTTTAAACTTGGGTGCCATTAAAAAATATTACTTATTTTAATAAAATCATCTTTGGGTGGTATTTCCCAAAACGCTTTCTGCGTTCTTTAAAATACATATGCCCAAGCCTCCCTGCAAAATTTGAGGCCTAGAGCACATCTGATGCTACCCGAAATCAACATTTGTGCCCTAGAGCTACTTTGGATCACCACATGATGACTTATATGGACACTAAGGGGTCATCCCCTTGTGCATCATTTATGGAGCCCTCTCTCTCACTTTGGCACTTAAAGGACTCAATGTGGCATTCCAACGGCCTCACTCCATCATGATGTCATTTCAGCCTACTATTGGATGGTTTATTCCTAATCTTTGAAGCTACTTGGTGGGCTTGTCACCAAGGCCTTAATTTTGCACATTAAAATAATGTTAGAGACTTTAGAATAGGAATTTGGCCTCTAAAGGTCTCATATAAATAGAACTCACTCTCATTGTGAGAGAGCAACATCATCACCTGGATTTCTCTTGTAAAAGATATTCGAACCTTTTCTCTTGGATCAATTGGAAAGTCTTTGATGCATTTTAATATCTTTGGAAGCTAAAATTTTGATCTTTCTTGGAGCTACTTCTTTTTCTATGGTTGGATATATCTCATTGTCAGCTTGTAAGTACTTATTATTGAAGATTTTTTCTTGACTAATGTCTAATGTATGGAATTGTTTCAACTAGAGAATGTTGTTGTGCCTTAGCTTATTGAATATCATTGTAAAGGTTATTTTCGTTGGCAATTGCATACGCTACTCATTGCATGACAATAGATGAATGTTCCTAGTGGATGAATTTTGTTTTTCTTCCATGAAAATCCATAGATCTTGGGTGGGTAAATGTTAACGCTTGGTTGTTAGGGCATCCATTTTTTAGCCTCCTTGAAGACGTTTTTGGCAAATCTTGAATGATCTTAAGACTCCATAGCCCAAGGATTACACGTTGGTTGATCCGAAAGGAAAATGGCATCCACCCATGGTATTCATCCACCCATGTTATTCATCCACCCATGGAATTTACTTATGGTATTGTAAGTGGCATCCACCCATGTTATTCATCCACCAATGGAATTTACCTATGGTATTGTAAGTGGCATCCACCCATGGTATTTGCCCATGGTATTGTGACATCCACCCATGGTATTCATTCACCCATGGTATTTACCCACCCATGGAATTTACCTGTGGTATTGTAACCAAAAAACGTTATTAGTAAAAAATCACATTTTGTAAAAGGACAAATTGTCCACCACACTATAGCCTTTACAGTTTTATCTGTTTTAACAAAATAAAAAAACTTTGTGGTTTTGTTATTGTGTGTTCTTCTCTTTTCTTCTAGCATTTCAATTTTTCAGATCTTGGGGGCCTCCCCCCAAGATCCAGATCATTGGTCCAAGGAAAATTGGTGATCACCCTTCTTTTCCATCTCTTTTCTTCTCCCAAAAATTTTGGCCCCTCTCTATAGGACGACTAGCTAAGGCATCCTGCAAATTCTATTGGAGTGAGAATTCCGGAACTCCATTCAGATAGAACTCTTCCTTTGTGTTTTCTCTTAATGATCTCAAATTTTGGTTGAGTTCTCACGGTGAACTCTCCATAAATCTTTGTGCCCTAGGTGTGCCCTAAAAGGGAAACCTAGTTCATTTTCCTTGGATAAAGTAGCCTTCTTGAGGGTCATATGAGCTTAGCATTCGCTGGAATAGATCTTAAGAGATCTTTTCCTCTCTCTTACCTTGACCTAGTGAATACTTTGGAAGAATTTCTTGCCGCAGTTATCCCTAAAACCCTAGGTCTAGCCTAAGCTTTTACTCAATCTCTCAAGAAGAACGACAAGCTTATATGAGGTTTCAAATCATTTCGCAAGCTTCTTGAGAGGTCATATCTCAACTTTGGAGCCTTGACTCTAGGCATACCTATTACCCACCACCAGTGGGTGACCCATATAGGAGAAATTTTATCCTAGATTTGTCTTCAGCAGGCGGCCAGCAACCCCTTGCAACCATCTGATAGCTCGATGTGCTACTATTATCTGCCACCTAAACCAGCCATTATGTCCTCTCTCATCTGTTATGATCATATGTTTTGAAGGTGGGCCATCCAACCCTGAAGGTGTGATTTTCTATTATGTAATTGGGTGTGTATGCTTGCTTTTCTTGGGCACACTTGAGCATGGATTAGTGGGGGGATTCGACGAAAAGAAAGGTTTTGATTGACTCTTCTTCCCTTACCTCAACTTGAGAGTTAATCTTTAATCCTAGACTCATGGGATCTCCTTTATTGGCTACTAGCTTTAGGAGTGGCACTACATGGGATACCCTGATTTTAGTTACATGGTCTCACTTCCCAATACCATATATCTCCCTCCCTCTACTCATTATAAGCCCTTTTCATATTTTCCCCATATGGGTCCACAAGGTGTTAACATACCCCTCCCCTTGTCCACACCTTAGGTCAAGCCTAAAACAATGCCCCAAAGATGGATGCAACGAAGACGAAAAACTCATAATATGGCCACATACAACAAAAACTGTATCACAGAATGCAAAAGATGGTCGGGACAATAAAATTTAGCATGTGGGCAAACATGAACTCTACCCCTTATCTTTATGCCCATCACCCTAGTTCCTAGGGCCCCTATGAGTGCCCCTCTCATCATTAAGGAACCCATTTTTATCCCAACCCCTGGTGGGCGATGAACTGCCCCGCCTTAAGGGGGTAATCACTGCTACATCTTACACATCATGCTCTTATCAACTTGAGCCTTGAGCAAAAAAAAGAAGAAAAATCAATAAAAGGAAAAGGGCATATAAAGAAGGGTGAAAAAACAAAGGTCAAGGTAACTCATGTACCATGATTGTTCGGCCCTACATTCATACACCCAAGGTATGGGCTTTCCTCATCATAGCTACGCTTGTACCAGGGCATGGAACCTCCCCTATTGCCCCCACTTCATTCCATCACTATTTCATGTGACCCCTGCCATTTGATGGATGTACCATGGACCTGTCTCTCCCTTAGAGGTTGAAAGTTGAAACCACATAACAAGTTTCTCCACTAACCTTTCTTGTCAAGGAAGGTAACACTAGTACTTGTCTAAAGCACCACTTGGAAGGGCATGCCACAATGAAGTGTGCACTTCTGGCCCTGATTAACAAGCTTATTTACTCAATTGCACTAATGGATTACTTACTAGAAGATGAGGAGATGCATTGGATCTTATACAGGATTGCAGGTGGATTTCATCTTGGACTTAGCGTCCCTATACAGGATCCAAGCCCTCTAGAGGGTCATAATGGCACTTGTAGGGTGAGCGTTGAGAACCATGGGCCTCCAACCATACAAAGCATTGGTTGCCACACCATGGGCTTCTTTAGCACGACCACATTGCTTGTTCATGCCCCAGTTATACAGAGATGATGATGCACTTGGACGTTGGACCACGTTGCCCAATCGGCTACACATTGCACCCGACACATGGTCGTTGATCCAAGGCCCAAAGGAGGTTTTTGTCTTTCCCGAGGAGACATGGGAGGGCATGTGTCATATTCTAGCCCTCATTGATGGAGCATCGACTTGATTTTGAGCCATTTGGCGACCCATGAAACCCATTTATAGCCCACAGAACCTAAATTGGGGTTTGGAGATGATATGCATCATTTGGAGGGCATCCCCCTCTTATTCACAATTTTTTAGGCCCTCACTCTCATCATTAGCACATGAGGCCTCAATGTTACCATTCTAGGCTTCCATGTCAACCTAGCGTGGCCCTAAGAATGCTTATTTGACTTATTTTATGAGCTATCATGGTTGGCTTGTAACCATGGGTAGGTTACTAGACGTTTTAGGCATTGGAGGGGATTCTTCTTTTTATTTTGAACTCATCGTGTATAAATCATAGTTTTAAAACTCCGACTCCGACTCCGAAACGGTAATGACTTGGCCGATTCGATTTCAATGACTCGGTCGTTTTAAAAAATACATTAAATATTTATTTTTTTATAAAAAAACATAATTTTAGAGATTTTAAACATAATTTTAAAGATTTTCATTCATGTTTCCAAACACAGCATTATAATATAGATGGAAGACAACATATGATCGAAGTAGGCTCATGAACCAATCCATTATATCAAAATGGTACCCAATGGCAATACATAGTCAACTGTCATACATTATCAAAGACTCAAAACAAAAAACACATAACCAAGGAGGCTAGAAATGGCCTCTACAACAAAAGTAAACTGTGATCAGACTCCAGTACTAGTACTACAGCTACTGGCTAGTAGCTA
>APFE030863280.1:0-13041 GCA_000404065.3 Pinus taeda | reverse complement strand
GAGTGTATTTAAGTGATAGGGTTCATGCAGTTATTCCTCGTACAATCTCTTGGCATTGCCTTTTTTTGGTTCTGTAGTCATCACGGTATGAACTTTTTGTATTTTTGAATTTAATTACAAAGTATATCTCTTTCAAATATGCAGCCCGAAGAATGTTGAATTTTTCTTTTTGGTGATTATGCTGTCATAACATTATGAAACTTTCGTCTACTTGGGAGTTCATCGAATGATAAAGCTTTTTCAAATATACAGCCTGAAAATTTCAAATGACTGATACTTTATTTTGATTTTGCAATTGAATATTATTAATCTGTATAGGAACATTAATGCCAGTTTTTTTTTAATTTTTTTGCACCATCTCTTTGTCTGGGAGACTTTTAGATGTGCAGCCTACAAAGCACTGCCACTTATATTTTGCATTAACCTTCTAATGACTGTAGCAAAACGAGAATGCAACTGTCTTGGCACCTATGTGGTTGTGTTCTCTCAAGCGTTTCAAATGAATTAGGTACTCTTTCCCATTGTTACAAGACACTAAATCAAAAGTAATGAGCCTTAGCTGCTTAGCTGCTGAAACTGAGGGCTAGGGAGCTTAAGAATATTGGATAAACAAAAACATAAAGATAAGGATGCTTGCAACTGAGTTTGACTTGACCTCTGTGACGAAAAAACTTGCAAATACTTGAAAGGTAATTTGCATATAGTTTTTTCACAAAAGGTTTCCTTCATGGATGTGGTACAAGGTTATATTTGTGATTTATTGTTCTATAATTTGTTTATCGAAAGTTAACAAGATTCATTGTTGAGAAACTTTAATGGAGAAAAATAGGCAAATGAATCTGTGCAATTTCCTTAGTATCATACACCAGGAATAAGTTAGCCTCAATAATGCTTGGCCAGTCTCAAGGGTCAACTTTCAATGACACAACTCGAGACTGTCGATTATGCTTTGCAACCTTAACAAAAACTGCTGAGAGGCAGGAGGGTGCCCACCAAGGCCTACGTACTTCTTGCTCACCTTTCAAGCATGCCACTGGAGTGAAACAAGTAACACATGCCCCAAAACACAGGTCAATCAGAATCAGCAAATCAAGCCAAACTTAAAATACGGACATATAAAAAGCTTTACATTCATAGATGCACTTTGTAGTTGGTAGTAATAACAAAGGAAAATAACTAGTAATGGAGGATCAACAGTCCTGAGTGTGCAATTTTAACATGTAAGCATAATATCAGATGGCACTAACCTTTAATATGTCGAAGTTCATTGCACAAAGTTATAAAATCCCCCATTTCATGTGACACCGCCTAATCAACCGCAAAATCTGCTCAGTGGTAAATGTTGATAAGCTATCCAGATATTCTCCATTAACACCATTCTCTTTGAAAATCTGCCTGTAACTGCCAAGACCAATTTCATCCAGCCATACCCCAACATCCTGAATAAGACTCCACATGTCAAATTTGGCTAAAATAGGGCTATCCTTTTTCTGAAGCAGCCATAGATAGACTTGTGCCATGCTTAGGAGACTGAAAATGAAGCATCTCATAAATATCTGCTATAACAATCAAAGACACTTCAAACTACAAAAATCAAACAAGCCTAACAAAAATCATATCTATCCTGCAAAATTTCCCTTATCATACCTCATCTATTGATGTAAAGTCATCTATAAAAGGAATTTTACAAGATCTAAGAATGCCTTGCCATTCTATGCTATTATAAATAATTGAAAACATGCAACTGTTGCGATATTTAGAAACAGCCTGCTCTTCCAATGATCATTATACTTGGGAGAATTTTTATTTTCTTTTCTTACCATACAAAGCTACTAATGCGTGCTCACAGTTACGTACCTCTCACTCATGAGATCCATTGCAACTCCACCTGTATTCAGTGTTTAGTATATCCCACTCATAAGGTGAGTCATCAAGGATTGTACCTCTCTAAAAAAATGTGAGATCTCTAGCTACAAATGGCTCTTGGGTATTAAGATGGGTCTTTTTGTGAAGTGTGCTCTGGTTTGGAAGAGATTATTTGGGCCAAAAACAGCCTCCATACTGCCTTGGATTTGACCTGAGACATTCTTTTCCTAGGTTAATATGATATTCAGCCATAAACTATTTCCTGCTAAGATATACTTCTGTCATTCAAAGTCTGTGTTCAGTTTTGATTGAATCTCTGGTATTCTGCTACTGTTGGATTTGGCCCGAGTTGACACCCGTTTGACATACTTTTTTCCTGGGTTATATGATGTTCAGCTAAAAACTATTTCCCACTAACATTTACTTTGTTATTCAAAGTCTCTGTTCAGTTCTCATTGAAATCTCTGGTATTTCCCTGCTGTTACTATTGTTCATGTCTTTGCTGTTAGTACCCTTAAAAACTGTTGAATTTTGCTGCAGTTAGTTGCCTTGTGAATTTCCTAATTTAGGGTTGCTTTAGTATCCAGATTCTCAGAACTATTTCCATATTTCAAATTTCAGTTCTCTTTTCAGGTTTCCGTGCTGGCTAATAACAGTGGCAATAGAGCCCCGATTGATAGCCGATTCATACCATATTTTTCAGTTACAGTTCAGATTATAAAATTAGGTCCATAAGAGCAACCCAGTATAATTTAATGTTATTTCTATGTTTGGGGCCTTTTATCTGAAGAGAACAATTAGAGAAACATTGTTTATATTCAAATGCATACTCGCTCATATGCATTGAACTACAGAACACTAATCTTACGTTCAATTTCATTGCATCTTTTCAATGCCCATGGAAGTCACAAATGGAGTCTTGATATTACAAGACTCATCAACTTCCAAGTCCAAGTGGACTCTTGAATTTGACGTTGCTCTGAAGATATCGAGTGGAGCCAGAGCCTCCATGTCTTTGGACTTGCAAGTCAAACAAGTCAGATTGACTCAGCCCATTAGACTTAATTGTCTATCTATGTACACACAGAAAAAAGATAAGAGAAAGCAGTCAATTTGCTTATATTTCTGACCTAGATTTACAGTCGACTAAGCAGACCTGTCAGTTGTCTAAAATCCATGGCATTTTGTAACACGTAGTATCATTTATTTGGTAATCAATAAAATACAAGTTTAGGAGTTCTTTGATGGAACCTCAGAAAAAGGCACTATTGTGAGTAATTTGCATCTGTCTGGAAATCAAATTGTTGAGACGATTGCAGGATTGGGAGCTAGAACAACTATGAAGAATTCATGACATTAAGGTTTCTGCTCAAATGTGCTCTGAACAACAATGTTTCTTAGCTACAGGTGTTTAGGGATTTTAGATTGTTAATCAGTTGGATGAATGGCAGAGGACAGCTGCACAAGATTTCTTTAGGACTTTGGGTGATCATTTAAAATAAGTTGCAAATTCATTTCAGCCTGTTACTGACATTGATGTCTTTAGAGACCAAAATATGACAGCAGCCGCATCATCAAAGAGGGACTACAAGTAGTTGCAGGGAAAATTATAATCAAAGAGAACAGAATATAGTGTTATATGCTACAAATATTTTTGTCTCTATTTTTTTCAGCTGGAGATCTACCCACCACACAGCACTCTCACCGTGAGAAACTTAGTGAGAGAGGGTTAACTTAGGCATATCAAAATACTCGCCATAACTAACATGACAATACTTAGGAAATCAACATGTAGTTTCTCTCCAAGAAAGACCATGAATACTTGAAAGCTTCATAAGACTGTCAATGCAGTAGAAGGGATATTTGATATTTCTAGTACAGCCACGGATGTAACCCTGAAAGAAGGCCGTTTTAAGGGGAAAAAAATTAAAACCACATGCTCACCTTTAAATACAAATATTAAAAAAACTATAAATAATGCAAAAATTGAAACATAGAGGCATATTCACATATGTCTCTACAACACATATTGCCACAACGTTGCAATTAATATTGCAAATAACAGAGAGTAACATGTTTCAAATATTAAAATATTAAAGGAACACAAATATTAATAAAAAGTGTTTTTCAATTAAAATTTGTCTTTGCCACCCAGCTGGTGAAGGACTTTGGAAGACTACTTGCTTATCGCATTTTAATCAAGGGAGAAAAAAGGCTTCCTCCACATGAAACCCATCAACTGTTACATATTAGAATTTGTGAATATTCTGAAGAATCAAACATACAACTATTATTGATGAAATAACATACATATACCCTTCGAAATCATATCGGAATATCAGACCTAAGAGTAGAATCATTAAATCTACTCATCCGAAATGGCTGAAACTTCAAGCAACTGAACTGGAAAGAGGAAGAGGACATGGCTGAAAAGTTATTCCTTCAGCAATTATACTAGAAAGTCACCTGGGATTCCATAGGCATTGGAACCATAATTCATGAAGTTATGGATGCACTAATTGAGTTTTCCTCTTCCTCAGAGTGGAATTTCCAGACTGCGGCCATGAGACTGCTACTGCTACATTTGGGCTGTCTAGACCTAACGGTCTTTTGTACCTGCAATAAATTGGACTTAATGGTGCTCTTGTGTACCTGTAACAAATTGAACTGACGCATCATAACGTGGCCTCTGACATAAAAGTAATTAAGATCGCTCCACTACAGTCGTTGGATATTGCAATACTTTTGCATTTGCATGATCGTTGCTTGCATTTTATAGGGCAGTATGGAGTTGTGTGGCTTGCACTGGTCAGATTGTTCATGTTTATTATTGTCAGATCTGTCATATTTATTAAAGGTAAGTTTTTGGCTATAAACTGAATATAAACTGAATTTTGAGGGAGGTTAGAATGATCTCTAAGCATCTGAAATAAGATGGTTTACTAGTTGTAATATTTAATGATTGCAATACAATCTTGCATGTGTAATAAGCTGTTAAGATAGCGTTTGCTATGCAATCATTGCATGAATGAAGTACCTGTTGATGTCTCTCTGAAATAGTAATTAACTTTCCATGGCTTGGAATATCATTGAAACGGTTTTATCATTAATCATGCTTGTGGTGTTAATATTTATATCGCTTAGATCATGATGGAAGAATTTGTGTTACCCATAATGCTTATGGTTTTTGTTCACCATTAGTTTCACTTTCTCACAAATAGTTTGAGAATGAACAACAAAATTAGTGTTGCCCTTGATTCTTCTTGCTTTGTTCTCTCTTAATTGTTTTCATTCCTTATTATGAGAAGAACGTTTGAAATATAAATAGAAGCTATATATGATGCACTTTCTTAATCCTGTCATGAAACTTTTGGTATCTTGTAAAACATAAGATCTGATAACTATCACATCATATCAAAATTGTTAACACTATGGACAGCATTAGACAAATTGATTTTCAGGTTTCTAAAGATCGTAGAAAGGATTTGATTACTTTCAACAATACCTGAATTTTTTATTTTGAATGGAAAATCTAATTTGACAATAACAAAGTCAGAATTATATTTTTGAAGTTCTTTAATAAACTTTTTGCCATCTTGGTTAAACATTTACGATCTTTGAAACTACATGGCTTGGACATTTTTCGGAAAGGACCAGCTGTATCATTGAATGTAATCGCGTGCACTCTTTGGTGTTTGTGATGTGAGAGCTTATTTTATCACACAAACAAAGTGATGCTTATGAAGATGCCTCTAAGATCCTTATCGAAATTTTGAAAATTTAAGTTCTTTAAGCTCAGAGATAATTTACAGCAATGTCAAAACACCAGAACTACCCTATATTTATCCACATTTTATAAAATAGTGCAAAGGATCTAAACAAATTTCTATTCTCGACAGAAAATGTAGAAGTTTGTTTCTTGTACTGTTTCTTGTCGCTAATTGCAAGTAATCCTCTTAGCTCTCTTACAAGAACAGCGAGAACACCAATTGCATATTTTCTAGTTTTTATCTAAGAATCCCTTTGTAGAGGAAAAACTAGTGCAAGATTTGGAGGAAGTGGAGTGATCACATGGGAGATTTAGCATAGTAGACCATCATGATGGATGTGATTTCTTGGAGAAATATTGATATTTTATTACTTATGACACACTCAGCATGAGCAAGATTTCCTTTGATTTAAAAAGACTAGGTCCTGACTATCATGATAAATCCACAAGCACAAGATCTAAAATACAGAGAAGTCAAGCCAAAATAGAGTTGTGATCTGGTAAAACTATTGGGATGAAATCCAAGGTGGACACAGGAAGAGTGACTGGGTGATTGAGAAATAATAGTGTTATTAAGAATAAATTCCTTATAAACATAGTAAAGAAACCTTTCATCATTGATCAACAACCAACGAACAAATCACATAGCATATCAATATCTCTCCAGAATTAAAGATTTGAGAAGGTGTTTGGAAGGATTAGACAACACCATAATGTATTAATGATAATCACAAAACCATGAACTAGTTACTTTTCTCAAAATACATTTGTCCATGTACATGGAATATATAACATTTGTCCATAAATTTGTCTCCCATACAAAAAACCATTGCATGTTGGGGAAAAATAAAACATTAACAGGTTCTTCTTTAGTGAAAGAACCATGCTATGATAGACCCCAGAAAAATGATAACAACAACCCATTCGCACAATGGGGATCTATATTGATGGTGATCAATGATTTCTGTTGCAGTGGATGGTGATGCTATGTCATATTTGACATCTACATATGTGCTTAAAAATGCTCTAGACATTATATCAGTGGACATCTTTTCAATATCTGCAGAGCGATTGATGGTAAAATGTTGAAATTGAAAACTCCAATTTATTGCTTCCTTATGAAGAGGTTGTAAATTGTCCTTCCGAACCCGATAGATGCCTTTCATCTGATTACATATCAACTCTGACTTGGTGAAGACTTCAATATCATTGACATCATGTTGTTTTGCCTCTTTTAGCCTTTCAACAAGGGCAATGTAGTATGCCTCATTGTTTGTTGTCATTCCAGGCACTTCTCTCTTTCCATGAAATAAATGATTTGTTGCCATATTGTAAAGGACGAATTTAATAACTGCTCAACCTGGATTTGGAAAGCAAGAAATTCAATGCATAAACGCCACTTTTGCACCATTTTTTACACTTCAAAAACCTGAAAAATAAAATAACAATAAATTCATGTTAAACAAGTAGACAATAATCTATTTCCTAATACTCAACATGTTTTTCGATCATATATAATTCAAAAAAGCAGATAATTTGTGTTCATTTACACTGCAAAACTTTCAATACTGGCAACTATTCTGCAAAAAACATATCTAGCAATCACCACTTTATTGGAATTGCTTACAAACTCTAAAAATATTTATCCTTACCAACTGTCCATACACCAAAAACCACATAACCCTAGACTAATAGAGCATTGTCTAAGCAAAGCATGATTCATGTATATGCTTTATGTGTGACAGAGAAGCCATTTGTCATATAACATCACAAGAAACTTATTCAGCGACTCTACATGAATGGTTCCTTCACACTACACTTGTTAAGGGTTGAACTTCATCAACAACATTTGGAACAACTTTTCTATTACAATTGGGGGATAGGGGGTCCTCATAATCTTGTCCATCTTAATATCTAAAGAAGCATGCATTTTCTTTATAAATTCAAAATTTCCTACTCTTCCTTCTCAGGCATGCTAGGAGGGGGAATTTACTTACGCTTCTTTAGGCATTGAGCAAAATTGACAAAGCATCATACAAAACATGATTTCATTATGTTGTTTCTTCTTTTCTGTAGACTTCAATTAAATTGTTACTCTGAAGTGATGCATGTACTCTAATGCACCCACATCACCAGTTTTGGCAGAGAATAGGCATTTTTAAGTGTATTTGAAGAGGACAGTGAATTCATATATATGGAGTTCAAATTAAAAAACCAACCATCATATATTGCCAGGTTCCAAAAAAAATCATTTATTGGATTAATGATCATCATTAAACTATTAACCATTCAATACACATATAGCATCAATCATCTAGCAGTTATATCAATGTCATCAAATGATCAACCATAACATCAACCTTCAAGTTTCAACAGATAATATTTGCCATCAACAAATTGTAATCGATAACATCATCCACGAAATGAAACAAAGCATCATATTCACGACCAAGGAGTTGCAAAATGCAATCAACAGTTCAAAAGGTAGGTTCAAACTTAGAACTTAAACTGTCATGTTATGTTTACAGAATAAGCCATAATAAAGATAAAATACTCCTAAGTTCTATAAACTAAATCCTAAACTAAAAAAGACAAATAAGTCTACTGTCTACTAAATCCATCATTCAGCGTCAATGGTTTGTGAATGCTATTTAAACTTGCCCTTTTTACATTCATTATTAATTTATTAGACTTGATATAAGGCATCGGTCAATTTACCTGGGTACTTTAACTATTAGAGACAAACTTATTCAATTTTACTCATTTTTTGTGCATTCTTAGGTATATAGATCAATAGATCAATTGATTTTCATTCATTTTCTTCAGTTTCCTGTTAAAAAAAAAACTTGCTAGTTTTCCATACTTACTGCAGAAAGAAAAAAGACTTGTACTTCTTTCTCAATTGCATGCACAGGAAAACATTTAAAATACAAAATCAACATTTAATTAGTTATTTCCTACATAAACATAGTGAACAGTTTTGTTGTTCAACTCTGTTTTACATGGCAATTAATAGTTTTTAGCATAGTTTTGCATTGGTTTGCATGCCCAACTAGGTTTTTTTTGAGTTGTTTTCTGTGTACTTTTAGCATTTTTAAGCTAGCAGCCCACACAATTTACTCTCGTATTTTTACACAGAAGAGCAGCTTTACTACTAAATAGTAAACATTAGTTAATTGTAACTGACCCCTTAGATCATCTAGGAATAAGCACCTGAAGTTAACATGCACTAACTTCTTTCTAAGTGAGAGGAATCAAACAAGGCGACAGTGGCTAGTTTCTTGTAGTTATCATTAATCCAATATAAGTTGACTGTTCCTAGAATTTCTGGCTATGGGTGGATCAAAGAAAGCCAGCAAGCTGGGCTCCAAGATGTTTCTGCACTATTACAGCTAGGTTTTCTGAAAGGGTATACTGTATTTTATATGCTTTTTGAACACATATTTCTGCCACTGCAGCCCGATTTATCAAATCTAAGATTTTGCCTTGAAGAGGCACATGCCACCTATATAGTGTTGCATTATTCTTGTCTGGAGGCTTGTTGATTTTAGAACATATTTTGGACATGAGAGGGCTAAAAGGATTCACTATAGGCATATATTTTGTTTTATTTTGATATTGGCAGGATACATATAAAAGTGGATGGGCTCCACAGACTGATCCAGCTCCAGCTCTTGGCTTTTTCCATATTCCTCTGTATGAGGAATGGTACCTTGGAGGTTCAGAAATTGTGGGTGAAATGCAAGAAGGAGTGGGTTGTGCTTCCATAAATTCAGGTGTCTTGAGCACTTTTGTAAGTACTGGTGACATCAAGGCAGCCTTCACAAGTCACGACCATGTCAATGATTTTTGTGGGAAATACCAGGGAATTTGGCTGTGTTATGGGGGTGGATTTGGCTACCATGCTTATGGAAAAGCAGGATGGTCAAGACGAGCCAGAGTGATTATGGCTACTCTTGAAAAAGGTGAAAAAACATGGCAAGGTGTTACAAGTATAAAAACTTGGAAACGCTTAGATGATACAGCATTTACTAAAATTGATGAACAGACACTATGGAGCAAATAGTTGAAAGTAGGTCTGTTAAAGTTTAGTTCAAGCTTTGCAGTGGTGTGTCACTGGTCCATTAATCTTTTGGGCAGTCACAAAAGTTCAGAATTTGGGCAGTCACAAAAGTTCAGAATCCAGAATGGCGGTCACAAAACTTCAGAATCCAAAATGACTTTTTTTTCATGTGATTGCTTCACAGGCAACCAACTATGGGCCTAATCAACAACCAGTTGATTTCCCCAGAAGATTCCAGGCATTCAGGGCTGACGGTTCTGTATTTTTAGATCACAGAGCACAAGGACATAGTAGGTTATCAACGGCCCTCCTACTACTGCACGGTTTCTATAGCACCTTCAAAATGATGGAAGTGGTCTCTACTGTTATTGTGCCATTTTTTTTTGGTGTTGATGAGTTTGGGTATTGAAAGCAGCTGTTTCCATTTATCCTCACAGGATGTTGCAGAAGGTGGTCGAAGACGGCAGGTGGTCCTAAGCACAAGGACAGCGTAGGTTATCAACGGCCCTCCTACTAGTGCACGGTTTCTATAGCACTTTCAAAATGAACATACAGTCAAACAGTTGATGGTGCGCGACCTGAATGGTCCATCTGGAAATTGGACCTGCGGGTAGGGCCTATATATATATGAGTGATGCAGACTCCTCACATGCACCTGCACAGTTAAATTTCAAAGTTAACACAGTTGTACCCATATGCGCACCCACACACCCTAGCTACCTAGTCTAATGATAAGAGATAAAAAATGCATCTCTATTCCTAAATTTAATTTCAAAAAAGGATTTTACTAGCATCCTTATCTTTATGTTTTTGTTTATCCAATATTCTTAAGCTCCCTAGCCCTCAGTTTCAGCAGCTAAGCAGCTAAGGCTCATTACTTTTGATTTAGTGTCTTGTAACAATGGGAAAGAGTACCTAATTCATTTGAAACGCTTGAGAGAACACAACCACATAGGTGCCAAGACAGTTGCATTCTCGTTTTGCTACAGTCATTAGAAGGTTAATGCAAAATATAAGTGGCAGTGCTTTGTAGGCTGCACATCTAAAAGTCTCCCAGACAAAGAGATGGTGCAAAAAAATTAAAAAAACTGGCATTTAATGTTCCTATACAGATTAATAATATTCAATTGCAAAATCAAAATAAAGTATCAGTCATTTAAAATTTTCAGGCTGTATATTTGAAAAAGCTTTATCATTCGATGAACTCCCAAGTAGACGAAAGTTTCATAATGTTATGACAGCATAATCACCAAAAAGAAAAATTCAACATTCTTCGGGCTGCATATTTGAAAGAGATATACTTTGTAATTAAATTAAAAAATACAAGAAGTTCATACCGTGATGAAAACAGAACCACAAAAAGGCAATGCCAAAAGATTGTACGAGGAATAACTGCATGAACCCTATCACTTAAATACACTCTGTAAATACAATAGATCTGAACGTCAATGATCTAATTTCTTCAGCAACCTCCGAACTAGACGTCGAAAACTTTTATTCAACGTAAATCCCACAATAGCACCAGCAGTAAAACTTGCCAGTACAAGTTTCGTGCAAGCCCCTGCTGAAACCATATACCTAGTCAAAGAATTGAGAGTAATTAAATAACAATTGTGAAGCTACTGCCCATCTAAGTCCTCTGAATTTTAAAAGATGGAAAAAAAAAGCATATAGAAACCTCCAATTTCCCCTTTTTTTTTCTGGTAAATGGCAACAACACCATGATACAGTGTATTGTAAGCTAATGGAACTAAAAGCATTCCTCCAGTAACCATAAAATAAGAAAAATTGATCTGATGACCACACACAAATACAGATGTTTTATCCCAGTAAAATAAAGATTTGTTTAAATGCACCATATAATCAAGAAATCTGGGCCACATTTACTACATGGAAGTAAACAGCTTATAATACGAGCATTACCAAACAATCACAAGAAAATCAAAACTGTTTTAGTTAAGCAAATAGACAGATAAGCTCAGTTATCAACAGGCCAAGCAGAGTTCTGTATGAAGGCTACAGTGACTGAAATGCAGAATTTTGGCCCTTGTAAGATGATGAATTTGACAGACATAAAGACCATGTCTTAGCTTTTGAAGAATCTAATAGAAGAACTAATGCTGAATTAATTCCAGTTAAATCCCTCTTGGATTCATATTTTACAAAAAACTACCTTGTTGGAGACCTCTGTTTACCGGTAGTCTAGGTTAAGATCTCCACAGCATGAACAAACATGAACATGCATGAGGACTTCCTAATCGATCTAACAATCTACCTTTCCTCTGCAACCTCGCGACTTCAGATCTGACTGTTGGGGATAATTGGCATGGTACTATGAACCAAACACGTTCCGCTGACTGTGTGATATTGTCAGTTAACTGGGAGCACTAGAATGAGATTTTTTTGGCAGGGCACAGTGAAAAGTACTCTATAGCACTTTCAAAATGATGGAAGTGGTCTCTACTGTTATTGTGCCATTTTTTTTTGGTGTTGATGAGTTTGGGAATTGAAAGCAGCGGTTACCATTTATCCTCACAGGATGTTGCAAAGGTGGTCGAAGACAGCAGGTGGTCCTAATTGACAGAGTCAGAGATGAATAAGAATATATTTGTCAGGAGTAGCCTAACAAAGGAGTGGGTTCGACGTGTTGAACCTGCCTGTTTGTCCCGTGGGTGGTGCAGGTGGTGAGCTGCAGAGTGTCGGAGTGAGTTTTTCGTTGGGTGAGCTGCAGGCGCGATTCGAGCCCGTTCCGTGAGTTTTCCGCCTGGTCTGGTGAGTTGCAGGCGCGAGTCGAGCCCGTTTTGTGAGTTTTCCGCCTGTTCTGGTGACCTGGTGAACTGCAATGGAGGGAGCTGCGGAGTGCAGGGTCGAATTGGTTAGGAGCAGCTCGCGGAAAAACCAAATTTGAATTGAAACGTGAATTAACTCTCGGCAGCAAGACAGCTATGGAAGTCGGGGCTCCTGTCAGACGTAGTTAATGCGGAAGGTGGCGGAGCTCGCGGTGGTGGCAGAGCTCGCTGTGACGGAGCTGGGCGGAGCTCGCCTAAAGGGTTGAGGAATTGCCGGCGGTCGGAGTCGGAAGTTTTTCCAATCGGCACCAGATAATTCCTCTCCCTTGTTAATTCCTCCCCTTGTTAGACTACTCCTACAATTCCTCCCCCTTGTTAGACTACTCCTAAATAAAACTCTAAAGAATCTCTCATCTCTGCAGAGATATGCAGAGATATTGCTTGGCAATGTGCTGGCACCTACCTCATTTTCGTCAATGTTCTCTAAATTATTGTAGTTTCTAAGTTATGTTTTAGAATGTGTGTGGTGTGCGGTTGCTATAGTCAAGGTAGGA
>APFE030863275.1:0-10828 GCA_000404065.3 Pinus taeda | reverse complement strand
GTGGGTGAGTAGGAATATGTGCCAGATATCTACAATCTAAAACACATACAACTCAAGAAGGCATCGTGCCCCTGGCCAATTTGAAAGGGTTAATGTATGGAATTTGCAGTGATTGTTGGGTGTGCACGTGGGGATATGTGTCAAATTGCTACAGTTAAATTTTTGACCAATTTCAACTTGATACCACGAGATTTGGCTAAAGTACAGTCAACTGATTCTTGGTGCTTTCGATGTCAAAGTGTAATTTCGACCTGAATTTCGGTTCATAGGTGGGTTAGGGTGTTATGAAGCCCGATATGGAATTTCGGCCCAATCTGACGTAATGTGAAGGATTTATAGCTCCTGCCCCTTCTATCCATGCTTCCATCAATGACATGTGCACCATATGGCATTAGCCTTTTGCTGACTTGCACTCAACGGAGGACCTGCCCTGATCAGAACTAATATCTGATAAAGTATATTCACATGACCTGATACGAATCACTAACCTTTGGGATTGTATACGGGTATTTAAAGAGATGGATGGGAAATATTAATATGGAGTGTTGCTCTTTGGAAGCCCTCCAGGCATATGGTCAAGTAGGTGAGTTTTTATGTCATCAAATAGTTAGCAATATAAAACAATGGTTGGAGAGAGATTATCAAGGTGGTTAGCCCGAGATAATTCTTCATACTATTTAACCAGGCTCAATTTGAAATGGCCATGCATCACCTGAACAGAACATGGAAGGCTATTCATGGCCACGAGATTTCAAGGATTTGATATTGAGCAATAGCAGCAAATTTCTCTCTAGGGTTGTCTCAATCTTTTCCCAATGCATATCTTCCTATTATTGCAGGCTTAAAGTTGTCCAATGTTATTTGTTGAACCTTGGGATTCCTAGAAACAGACAGTAAGAGTTTGGTTGCGGCAATGATATGAATTTGTAATGCCATTAATGTGCTGACATGAGCCTAAATTTGCATTTGACAAACGGAAAGCATGTCAGCTACTCACATGGCATGGCTATCAGATATGATTAAATCCACAAGTGAGATTCGTATTACCCCAATCATTATTGGAAGAGGTCATCATTATCTTTCTCATTAGATAGGAAAATTAGCATTGATTGGGAGAATCTTTAGTTGGAACCTATGCGAACTCAAGATTAGAGAGGGTTTGTAAAAGAACAAATTGCAGAGAGCAGAGATAGATTGAGGCTGAGCAGCGGAAGTGGAGTATGAAGCCAAGAGTCAGAGTTCATGGGCAATGGATCCAGATTAAGTGTTAGTGCTCATTAGAAAAGCATTGCTGGGTCAACCCAAGAATCGGCCCAGCCATCTCAAGTCTACAGCAAGCTGAAAAGCTGTGTTAAAAGATAGAATGATATGGGATGTTTTCTTAAACAAACATGATGGTTTCAGAGCATTCCAAGCCTTATGCAGACTGGACAATAGTCAGCTGGTCCTCCCAACTGGAGGTGGAAATGAAGAGTGTCATTGACAACCAAATACCTCATTCAAAATTGGCTAGACTTGTATGTTTGTCTTCACGAAGGGGTGCATCAGATTTCCTCACCAAAAATGTGAACTCTGAAGAGTTTAACTAGTGAAAAGGATTGCAATGGGAAGGCAACAACAACCACGTGTCATAACATCTCGAAGGCTTTGCAAGAATAGACACTCCAGTAGGGTGTTAATGTACGCTTGTTCAAGTCT
The DNA here is from genome assembly GCA_000404065.3 of Pinus taeda. Taxonomy (NCBI): domain Eukaryota; kingdom Viridiplantae; phylum Streptophyta; class Pinopsida; order Pinales; family Pinaceae; genus Pinus; species Pinus taeda. Next base: position 9,130 of record APFE030863275.1, on the reverse strand, counting down.
GTGCTAGTGCAAACTTGAAGAACATAGCTGAGGCTTTGCCTCTAGTTTTGTTTTGCATGTAATCTGTTTCCTAGCCAAGACTAGACTCTATAGCCTCTACTATTTGTAATTGGTCTTCCCAATTGTAGTTGGAAATGAGGAGCGTGACTGACAGCCAAAAATACTTAATTCAAAATAGCCTGGACTTGTAAGTTTGTCTTCAGTGGCCGTTGCACCAGATTTCCTCTTATAGAATCTCAACTTTGAAGAGTATATATAGTGAGGACTAATTACGTGACATAACATCTTGAAAAAATTGCAAAGATAGACACTCCAGTATGGTGTTTATGTAAGCTTATTCAAGTGCTTGCTTATGCACACTTGAAGAATATAGCTAGGGCTCTGCCTCTAGTTTTGTTTTTCATGTAAAATATTTGCTAGTCAAGTCTATAGCTTCTAATACTGTATAGTTGGTTCATAAGAAATATAAAAAAAAAAATTGCAATGAAATTACCCTCATTCTGTCATGTGATTCATCTCCTAAAGAAATGTATGGCAAGTCTAAGTGCCCCTTATTTATTTCTGGGTATTGAGATGTCATGGGGCACAGAGTTATTCCAAAAGAATATATCCATACCAGTCTAGTTCGTGTTTATCTCATCTTGTACACAAAGAAATTAAGAGTGTGATTTTGTATCAATCCCTTGTTATGTTTGAAGTCCTAAACACAGTCCATCGAGCACAATGCACAAGCCAGCATTGTTGTTCTAAACCCATAAAATCTTCCACTAAATTTGCACTAGTATAAAGTGGAGCTTTTCTCTTTTAATATACCCCTGAACGTGCCCTTTTCACATATTTTTGGAAGGGTAATCTGCTTGTTCCATAATACATATAGGAAAAAGCATGGATTAGAGTCTCTCCATTCAACCCTAATTAGGTATCGCGCTTTTCTCCCCATTGTTTCCCTTCTCAATCAGTGTCAACAAAGAAAGAATTGGGCAACATGATGTGAGATCTGCTAGCTAAATATGCCCACTGAGTTCATAGGTTATGCATGTACAGGGTTCTCTCAATGTTGAGTTGAGAGTTTTCTGTGGCTTCACCTCTCTCCTATTCTGTTTCATCCAGGTTGTGTTCGATTAGTTGTTTTAGGCCGAATTGCTTATCCTAATATCCCATTCCAAATACGTTATACTCACCAAATGGCAAGGAGGGACAACAAAATATTTTCAATGGAAGTAAAACTAGAAATGCAAACTAAAGAAATGTATCCACAAAATATGAGAAATGAGTTAAAACAAAAGAGCATGCACTTTTTTATTAGTGATAAGGGCAGAAAAAATACAAGGTAAAACTAGCCCAGGGGCCAAATTAGCACAAAGGCAAAAATAAGCTTGGGCACAACTTCTATCTCATAGCTCCAACTTTTGATGAGACTAACCCCCTTTACTGAATGGTGAAAGTGACTAACCTTAAGGTCAACAATTAGATTACATCTTGGGGATCTGTAAGTATGGAATTATACAATCACAACTAAAGACCGAATATTGGATCATTCCTTGGATCTCTTCAAGCTACCCTACCTTGTAGACGAAAGAGAACAATGCTGCCTCAGATAGATTTCTAGTTTAACTTTGAACTGTTTTGTTATATGGATGTTTTTACAATGTGTAATGAAATATTCTTTCTTGACAGATCTTTCTCGCATGTATGTTTATAATGCTGTCTAGTTCAAATTAAAAAGATTTGCAATCAAGTTGGGGTTAATTTAAGCCATCTGCAAATAGATTGTATTCCTTCTCTTATATGAATCATAAAAGGAACAGAGGGCGGGTTCATATGTAAGGTAGAACCGGTCCAGTGTCCTAATTAAAGGGCACTAATACATCGTAATGTCATCTATATGAGTACAAACAAAAAAAAAATATTGGAATAATGGCCAAGGGGCATACAATTTATTTATAAATTAAAAGATTTACATCGGTGTTTTCTTGGACAGTGCTTGAGAAAATCCCAAACAAAATTTAAGCAAGCTTGCCTCTCATAGCACCTGTAAAGCAAAACAAATGTAGTTATCAAATGAAGAGCACTGGACCTGCTTGGTCAATCCCTGGTTTATGGCAACGGTTTTCATCAATAAACCTTTTCTTCAGCCTATGAATTAGTCTCGAGCTGCCCTAGCTTTCTGCTTATCATTGACAAAGTTCATTACAAGTGTGTTTTACCTTGACAAATTCACTGCCTTGTCAAGACTCTGTATCATTAAAAAGAGAGATATCCTACCAAAAAACTCCATTTATACAGTACCTTCCCTACAAATACAGTGATACACACATAAAAGCAAGAAAAGTTTCCCATTGAAGACTAGATTCATCTGCAGAGACATAGATCCGGGGTAACACTTTCCTCACAGAAGCTGCCCCAAAACTGAAATAAGGAGAGGGGAACCAGCAATCCTTATCTAGATTGTAGATTCTTGGAATATTCCAGAATCTAACAGACAGGAGTGAAGTCAATTTTTTGACCTCACTCCTGTCCATCAGATTCTGGGATATTCCCAGAATTCTGCAATTGAGTTAAGTTCGAGGGAGGGGAACCATAGAAATAATATACAACCAACAACTTGCCTTCTCACTAAGCAACTGGTGCAGATCTCCCAGGCCATAGTGACAGTGGGCATGCCTGACAATCAGGGAGTGACATTTAAGCCGTGAGCTTCAAAATCAAAATCAAGATGCCTGGGCATAAAGTACTTTCCCTGAACTATTGAGTCTTGACAGGTCACAGATGTGAGCAATAAATACACTGGAAACACTATCTGAGTCCCAGAAAAAAAGATATTCAATGCCATGCTATAGCTTGAATCCCAATGGTTAGTGTATTCTTGAAAAGTAGGAAACATGGTGTGGAAAGAAGATTAATATTTATTTCTTTTGTGTTCATCACAAATACTCAATGCTCCTAATTTTTTATGAAAGAGCCTGAATAATATCATGCTTCTTCGCAAGTTCTAGCAAAACGCGGAGCCTCTTGTAAGAGAACGAACTGGGCTTCTGCCCCTTTTCTATTGTCTCAAGGAAGCACTTTTCTGCTTCATCTAACTTGCCATTATCACAGAGCGCATCCATCAATATATCTAAAACCAAGGAATAAGAACCATAACCCTTTTGAACCATATCATCCCATAATTGAAGGGCTAGGTCCAGTTGGTCACGCTGGCAAAACAACTTCATCAGTAACATGCACAGTTTTTTAAAGAACTAAAAGGCTTGTATTCAGAATAAAATCATAATACATCCCAAGTTTATTCTGAGTCGGGAAAACAGTTTCCTACAATGAAATCACCCCTACTAATTCTATAACCTAAAATGTATGAAAAATTCCAGAAACTCAACATCCTCTCCTAGTGAGATGTGAAGGGCTCAGGAAAAGAATGGATAAAATTATGTGGAAGAAACAACAAATATGTAAAAGCTCACACAGGTGTGGGCGGCACTCAAATCTATCATCCCACTAATTTACAAGCGACTCCTGAAGAAGCCACCAGGATAATCGATGATTACAGAAGGAATACAACCAATGCAGCTCCAATCAAGGCCATTTTCTCCAACTTCGCAACTTCTGCAGAGCTCTTGTCACTAGCGACAGGTGTAGGGGCAGTTCTGGGTGGTAATTTGGAAGGCAAAGTGCTAGGCAATGGTGGGCTGCTTGTAGAGGAACTAGGGACACCACTTAAAGGTGAGGAAGCAGGCGTTATAGAGGCCACGGGAGCAACAGACGGGGGAGATGGGGAAGAAGAAATTGGTGATACCGTCGGTGTAGCAACCGTTGGTCCAGATGTTATAGGACTATCCCTCGGACTACCAGCCTTTATTGGAGTAGATACAGGAGAAGAAACAGGGGATGCCTTTTTTGGAGAAGATACAGGCGATTTAGTGGTGGAAGTGGGTGCTCCTGCTGTTTTTGATGGTGAAGCAGCTGGAGACTGTGCCCAACATGAAGAACCCATCAAACTCGCAATCAAAAACATCGTCACTGCAACTGCCTTAGTACCAGCCATTATATCAGATTCGAATGACGAAGAACCTCAAAGTGTTTGAAGGTCTGAACAATGAATCTCTCAAAACCCACTTTGAAGGCCTAACCAATGAATCTCTCAAAACCCAGAACAGAAACAATCCAACTCGCAAGACTTAAAGACTTAAAGCCGGAACAATGCTTCAATGAACCAATCCCCAACTACAGACATAAATAAGCCTCTCAGCCACAGCGCAACAGTAATTGCTTGGAAAAAGAAGCAAACACTTGAATGCAAATTATAGGCAAAAGTTCCGTAACATGCACAGTCAACCAGAGCGAATAATTAGTGAAAAACAAACTTCAAACTTGAAGAAAAACAAAGCCAACTTACCCTGATTCAAAAGCCGGCTACAGATGTGCAGAAAGGAGCGTCCTTGACCTCGAATCTATTTTGATAACCACTTGCTAACGATTTTCTCTCCAACAATGCTCTAACACCCAACCGTGATCCTCGTTACTATTTTCAAATTTGTAGATGGCCCGCAGGACATGCTCAGCACCTTCGACTTTCTCAGAACTGCCTAAAGGGGCTTAACCAGATAAAAAAAGCTATTTCAAAACAATTTTATAACCAGGTAGCGGGAGCCATATACACATGAAAACAACGGAATTCACCTATTTCAAAACAAGAATTCACCTATTTCAAACCAATTTTATAAACCTGGAGAGTCAGCCATATACACATGAAAACAACTGAATTCTGAATCCGTGAAAACAGGGAGCCCTATTCATGAAAACAGCGACTGAATCCGTGAAAACAGGGATCCCTCCTTTTGGTAAAAATTAAGGTCCGCCTTCTATTTCAAAACAAATTTAACTTTTTTAGACCAAATCTATCTTCACAATTTCATTACCAGACTAGAAAAAACCAAAAAGTAAATCAGAAATAGTGATTTTGAATCTTGATCTCCCAAAACCAGGAGCAAAGATCAAAATGGGGCGATTTTAAGAAAATCCGATTTGGTAAATATCAAAATGGGGCGATTTTAAGAAAATCTCATTTCGGTTAGTGTATCTACCCTGGGCGAAAATAAAAAAATAAATTAGTTTTTAAATAAAATGAGGGCTAATTATAGTAAAAAACTTATTTTAATTAAAAATTCGCCCCATTAAAATATAAAAAACCTTAAATTTCGCCTTTGGGCGATTATTCACCCCTAAAATTACCCCTGTAATCGTCCATTCTTGGTTAAAGTAATACTTTTATAGTAATATTTTATACTTTTAAAGATGATAATCATCAATTCTTCTATACTTTTAAATTAAATTGTTTCTATTTATTTATAACTATATAGATGCTTTCTATTTTTTGGAAGGTCTCACCACCCAGCCACGAACCTAGTGATTATGTCCACAATCCCTGTCCAAGCATTTCCCACTCCTGACAGTTACTGGGTGAGTATCTTGGGCCTCAGGACCACAATCCAACCTAAAGTTGCATACCACTTCAACTTTTCTTTCCAAATATTTGTTTCCCACTCGTAACTTGTGCCCAACTCAAGGAAAAAGCTGAGGAGCCTCCCCTAATTTTCCCGTGTCCCTTCTTTTCTATTCTCTTCCCTTTCTAGGGAGGAAATATGGGCAATTGTCTCTAACTATCTAAGGAGTTAGCTTACAATTTCATTCATTTATTTTAACAAACTCTTTAAATTCTTAAATAACAAAATAAGAAAATGTTATGGCTTTCCACCCTTAATCCTTTCACAAAATTGGTTAAAAAAAGTAAATGTTTATGAAGTAATATTTAAAACTAGGTAACAAAAAATATTTTCTTGTGCATCATACGATGTTACAACTTCCCACTCTTATCAGGAACATTGTCTCTAGTTTTCTTCTAAGAAAATAATTCCATATACGCTTTCTGCATAGTCTCCTCTTCTTCCCAAGTAACCTCTTCTGAGCCAAAGTGATTCCATTGCACCTTAACTTGGGCGATGGCTTGCTTCTGCAAGGTATTTTCTCTCTAATCGAGAATACAAAGAGTTTCTGTCATAAACTCCCGCTCTGGTTCGACCTGTATATTTTCATAGTAAATTATATGTTGAAGATTGTACAAATAGTTTTTTAGCGAGGAGACATGGAAGACATTGTGGACTTAGATGTGACCGAGGAGTGATAATTTGTATGCCACTCGTCCAATTCGTTCCAATATTTGGAACGTTCCGCAGTATCGGCGCACTAGTTTCGCACAACCCTTCCACTGTAAAGTACTTTTTTAGAGATTAAGCTTCAAATACACATGATCCCCAAACTGAAATTATTTATTAGTCCTTTTCTTATCTGCATAAATATTTTTCCTATCTTGAGAGGCCTTTAAGTTCGAATATAACTTTTTAACTGTGGCCTCCATTTTAGCTAGCATATGAGGACCCAATGCTAACTTATTAACTATAAATTTCCAACCTATGGGTACCCAAAATTTCATTCCATACGACACCTCGAAAGGGCTCATCCCATTTAGTCCTCATGACCATTATTATTGGTAAACTCTACCAGGAGGAGGTAGTATTCCCACTTGTGCAGTTGTTGCATTACAAACATCCTCAACATGTCCTCTAGGACTTGATTTAGTTGCTCTATCTTGCCATGTATCTGTGGATCATAGGTAGTACTAAATTAAATTTGAGTGCCTAAGCCAAAAAAGAGGGTTTTCCAAAATGTGAATGTAAATTTTACTTCTTTTTCAGACATTACTACCCTAGGAATTTCGTGTAACTGGAAAATTTCCCTCATGAATATATTTTGGATTTCTATAGTCTTGTAGGTGGATTTCACAGGTATAAAATGGGTCGTTTCTCTTAAGTTATAAACTACCACCATAATTGAGTCATGTTGTTTCTTAGTGCGAAGTAATCCTGTGATGAAGTCTAGAGTGATCGTGTCACATTTCCACTTGGGAATGGGTAATGATTGTAATAGACTGGAGAGATGCTAATGTTATGCCTTCACGAAATGAAACTCTAAACACTTTGACAATTATTCAGCAACATCCTTCCTTAATCGTGGCCACAAATAATTCTTCCTCATGGGTGACAACAATTTCTGGTATCTTGGTTGAGTATCATAAGGCTTCCTATGAAATTCATACAATAAGAATTGTTTAAATTTTTTTTCGTTCGGGACATATATCCTATTTCTAAAAGTTAACAATTTGTTAGGGTTTATAACATAATCACACTATTTCCCTCTCTCTCGATCTTTCGATGCTTGCTGCCAAAGGAATGCCTATTCTAGGACTTGAGGGATGCTTTTCTGATTATTTCAAGAAGGCTAGATTATATTTGACTGAATTGTATTTCATAGACACAATGCATTTTCCTTCACAATGCAGTGACCATTCAATTCTCTTTTCCCATAAGATACTTCATTTCAAGGTCGAATTCACTCAGGAATGTGGTACACCTGGCCTGCCAAGCATTTAAACTAGATTGGTTAAAGAAATTTGTAAGATTTCTATGATCGATTAATAACAAACATTTCTTTCCTAGGAGGTTGTGTCGCCACATTTTGAGCGCACGTACTACTACGGTTAAGTCCATATCATATGAAGATTATTGATGCTCATAGTTGATTAGGAGATCAGGACCAAGTGTCGTAAAATGGTCAAAAATGAAAGTGCTCAGAATTGGTTTGAACCTAAACGATCAGATAGATCTTGTCCTCCTGATTCTGACACCGCAAACAGTTTGAAAAATAATCGTTGTATGAGAAAGTTATGCCAAAAACGAAATCACCCAATAACCCTTAATTCATGAATATTTTTCAAAAAAAATTAGAAAAAAGAATATTCCATAGAATATTCCTTGGAATATTCTTTTTGGGCAGTGAATCATAAGCTGCCACGTGGTAGGCCCGAAGGGTGCCACGTGGCCTAGGGTGACGTCAGCAAAGGTATGTTGGGCGCATACAAATTTTTTTTTGATGGCAAAGAGGTTTGAACTTGCGACCTCATTCATATTAATGCAACGTTTCACCATTGTGCCAAAGGCATGAGTCATGATATGTGAGCGGCAAAAACTTTATATGAAGTTTTAAATTTAGTTTGGGTGGGCAACAAAGGGGACCAACCCCTAAGGGCCAGCCCCCATATTATATGACCATCACCCAAGAACCATGGGCTCTAAACCCATAACTGCTAACACGGAATCCTATGGAGAACTGCCGAGCCCGAAATCCCGTTCACATGCACAGTTATGACAAATGGTTAATCGGTGGTCAGTTAGCAGGGAAATTGGTGGAGTGCCAAAATTAGCGGGCCCGCCATATTTGGCGGGCCTATGTGGACTCTAACTAAAGTTAGCTGGAGTCTTTTTAGGACCAGCTGGCAGTTGGGAGTAAACGGCCATAACTTTGGCTAGGAAAGTCCGTTTTGGACGATTTTTTTTTTTTTTTTTTTGAGTCTCTTCGACCTTCTGAAGCCATTGTCACATGTTTCATAGCCATCTAAGGTCATTTGTAGGTGTTTTAGCTTCGTGGAAGTTCCAGGAGCCACCAGGGCCAAATCAGTTTGGGAGCTGCATTGGGAATTGTGCAACTAGTGAATGTGGAACGAAGGTCATTCCTAAAGGTTTTCAGTATTATAAATCCATTTCTATAGCTTTTTTTGCCTGTTGAGGCATTCTTCTCACTGTTTAGCTTCAGGGAAGCTTTCAGGGCCACTAGTGCCATTTTAGTGCTTGAGCTGTTTGGGGTCTGTGTTCATCCATTTTTGGTGATTCAAAAGCCTATGTATGCTATTTTCGACCTTCTAAGTCTAATGGCAAAGGTTTAAAAATCAATTGAGGTCATCTTCACCTCGAAATTCTCCATGCAAATTTAAAGAGCCATCAGGGCCAATTAGGGAAGTACTGTATCAGGTACAATTTCACTGTTTAGTGCTTGGGAAAGAGCATGTTTAGCTAATTCCTATCTTCTAGTTCTGTATTTACAGTTAGATCTGTGTTTTGAGACATTCATATTCTTGTATTAGCGTTTGTAGCATTTTTAATACAAGATGACAAGCCTAGTTGGAGAGGCTTGGTCCAGCAGATGTAGCCCAGAAGGGGTGAACTGCTTTATCATTTTGATG
>APFE030863269.1:65553-84298 GCA_000404065.3 Pinus taeda | reverse complement strand
CAAAAGCTTGGTTTGAAATAGTTACTTAGAGTCAACCTGACCAGCAGCCTATCAGGACTTGATTTTGAGATAACACCTGCATTATGTGCACATTATACCACAAAGCAAAATATCCAACTCTAACTCATCTCATAAGAAAAATATAATCAAAATTATGAAATAAGTTGTGAGAATAGTTGGTTTGACTAATATAGGAGGTGAATTAAGGCTAGTGAAGGCCCATATAATTACTCAATGATGAGGCTCATCATCACCCCTCTATTGAAAGTGTTGCTCATCCTCTGAGGAACTTAATGGTTCTGGTAGCCTTTTTGACATCTCATGCTTTTGGTGTGGTCTCTTTGTCTTGTCTATAGAAGCATGCTTTCCTTTCCCTTCTTCAATTAATATTTTATGATCTTCAAGCTATGTGATAGTGTGTGCCATCTCTTTTAGCAGGCATGCATATTATCATTTCTTAGCAGCCTAAACATATTCTCAAAATGTGTACTTGGTTACCCTTGGGTAGCCAGATATCTAAGTGCCAGTCGAGGATTATTTTCAATTAGATTATGGGTGTTGATTAGGGCCATGGGATTTGATTGTTTAGATGCTTCTCTATCCCTGAAGTGACTTAGTTCTTTTGTTTCTTGTAGCTCTTTCTTTTTCATTTCAATGCCTTCTTCCTCTTCTATTTTAGCATCATGTTTCTTTGTATTAGTGTCTTCTTTATTCTTTTCATACCCAGCTAGATCTATATCTTCTTCTTCTTGTTTTTCCTCCTCCTCACTGATAGAAGGACTAACACCATAGATGAAGGTTTTGATGTCATCCTCTACTGGTAAGTCATTGAAGATTATCCATGTTATAGGGATCCTAAGGTTTTGGAGGGCATCCTCAGTGAGGATTCTCATCAACCCATGGTGAACCAACTATTGGGAATTTCCTTTCTTTTCTTTGCTACTGGAGTCCATGAGTGATTGCATCAGAAAATAGGGTATGCTGGATCTTTGGTGAACTGGTGTTTCTACCCCAAATCCACATTCTTCAAACATTCTAAAATGGTAGCCATAAACAATATTGTATCTACCCTCACATGAGGTATACTTGATGAGTATCTTGCTTCTGAGGCTTGAAGAGGAAATGAGAAAATTCTTGAGGAAACAGAGTTTCCTATGTATGTAATCCACTAATCCTTTTTTAGAGGAGGTTGGCCACCACTCTACTTACAAACCAACTACCCCTTAACCTTTACAACTTTTGATCAAATGATGCATATGAGCGAGTGAGTACGATACTTATCTGTGGCCTTAATGCCACACTGCACTTGTCAAAGATTAGAGGTGTCGCTGACGGTCATTCTTTTTCCTCCTCTAGTATTTGCTGATGGTTTCCTGATAACAGATCTGATGTTGTTGCTGATGTTGCATGGTCATCTTGCTTCCTCTTCTAATGTCTACTAATGGTTTCTGTGACTGCATATATGATGCTGCTGAATGGACAGAGAGAGTAGGAGTGTGTGTAAAGGCAGGGATGATGGTAATGGATGAGGTGAGGGGTCCCTGTAGAAAACAAAATTTTCACCTGAATTGGAGCAATGAAGTGAAAAACAATGGATTTTATGGAGTGATGCATGGTAAGGGGTGGAGGAGATGAACATATGTGAGGCAGGGGCCCCTTTGGATCTTCTCTTTGCTCCCTGATTGTCTTTCTCATCCTCCTACAAATAACCATTATGTTTTTTTTCTTTTTCTCTTATATATTATATATATATATATATATATATATATATATATATATTTATATATATATATATTATATAATATATATATAGATATATATATATATATATATAATATATTGAACTAGGTTGCCTCAGAGAGTTTTCACCATAGATATTTGCCCTGGGCGCCTCAAGGAAGGTTTTCACCCAGGGATCTCCTTTTTATTACCATTCTTCTCATCCTTGGGTTGCCTCATGGAGGCTTTCAACCCAAAGATGGGACTCAGGTGCCTCATCGAGGTTTTCACCTAAATCCCAATTATGTTTTCTTTCTTTTTTCAGTGAGCTGATGAGGGAGGAGATGAAACTTTCTCCACCATCATCATTGTCATGTTGATGCTGTCAATGAACTCTTGTTTAGATAAAGGCCTCTTGTACATTTTCAATCTGTGTCCATTAACTAGTAATGGAATGGCTTCTTCATCCATAGTTTTGATTCACACTGAACCATTGTCATGTCATATTTTCACCACATATGGTTTGAGCCATCTTGTTCTTAGCTTGCCCTTGAAGTCATTGCCTTGAATCACATAATAATGCCCAATCTCCTTCTTGAAATAACTTCCCCTTAAAATTCTTGTCACTATAGATCTTCCTCTGAAGCTGAACTATCTCTGTATGAAGGAGGCCTGCATTCTGAATTCATCCAAGCCATTCAAATGGAACAGTCTCTCTTTCTGTGCATGGTTGAGATCTAAATCTAGTTGGGCTACCATCCTCAATGTGTTATATTCAAATTCAATGGATAGCAAAGCCTTTTTCCCATAGACCAACTCATAGGGTGTAAACCCAGTGGTTGTCTTCCATGTTGTATTATAGGCCCAAGTGGTCTCAACTCGTCTCTCAGCCTAGTCCTTTTCATTGTTGTTCACTACCTTGGTTAGGATTTTCTCCAGTGCTCTGTTGGTCACCTCGACTTGCCAATTAGCTTGTGGATGATAAGGAGTGGAGGTCCTATGCTTGATCTTGTGATGCTTGAGTAGTTATTCAATCATGCTGGAGGTGAACTGGCTGCATTGGTCTGTGACTAGTTCTCTAGGGTACCCAAATTTGTAGAATATATTCTCCCTTAGGAACTCAACCACATTTTCTTCTGTTTTTTCCTTTATTGCTTTAGTTTCAATCCACTTAGTTAGATAATCAGTGCACACAATGATGTGCTATTTTTTCTTTGAAGGAGGTTTGATAGGCCCAATGAAGTCCATGCCCCACTTGTCAAATGGCTCGAAAGTCATTTGAGGTTGTAGGGGCATTTCATCCCTTAGAGTCAGCTTTCCCATCCTCTAGCATTGATCACACTTACTAACATACTCCTTCACATCCTGATGAAGAGTAGGCCAATAATAGCCTTCTTGCAACAGCTTGAATGCTAGCCTTTTGGCTGCAAAGTGACCTCCACAAGGCCCATCATGACAGGTTAGAAGGATTTCAAAGACCTCCTCTTCCCTTACACATATTCTTAAGATTTGATCTAGGCTAAGTTTGAATAGATTGCCCCCAATCCAGATGAAGGGGTCACTTTTCCTGATTATCTTGTTCTTTTCTCTAGAGGGAAGGTTCGGTGGGAACTGTGCTGACAGATAGTTTTCTATATCAGCAAACCATGGGGAGAGCACTAAAATAGAAAAAAAATGCTCATCTGGTAACTGAGCATCCACCATTCCTTCTTCACCTGTAGGTAGATTCATTCTAAATAGAAAGTCAGAAATAACATTTTCCTTACTAAGCTTATCAATGATAGTTAGATCAAATTTTTGTAATAAAAGTAACCATCTGATGATTCTAGCGTTTACATTTGGTTTGTTCATTAAATATTTAATTGTAGCATGATCAGTATGCACAAATGTATGATAGCCTATAACATAATGCCTAAACTTGTTCAATGAATGCACAACAAACATCAGTTCCTTTTCTGTCACGGTATAGTTTAGCTCAGCCTCTTACAGTTTTTTATTGGTAAAATAGATGGCATAATGCAATTTGTCTTCTACCTAACGTAAGGCTTCTCCTATGGCTTTATGTGAGGCATCAACATGAATGTGGAAAGGGAGGGCCCAATTTTTTCCTCTAAGGATTGGTGTAGTGGTTACCTTACCCTTTAGAATGTCTAGGGCCTCTTAACAGCTCTTTGACCATATAAATTCAGAATCTTTGGCCAATAGTCCAAACAAAGGAAAGCCTAACTTGCTAAAGTCTTTTATTAATCTTCTATAATATCCAGCTAGCCCTAAGAAACTCCTAACACCTCTCTTCTTTTGTGGAGGTGGAACCCTTTGAATGATTGCTACTTTGTTTGGGTCCACTTGCAGTCCTTCCTGAGATATTGAGTGACCTAGCACAGTCCCTTCAATCATTAGGAATTCACATTTTTCTAGAATGAGAGATAGGTTCATCTCAATGCATTTGCGTAATACTTTTCCTCGGTTAGTGAGGGCCTCTTAGAAATCATAGCCATAAGGTGTAAAATCATCCATATAGATCTCCACAACGTCATGAACTAATTCATCAAAATACTCAAGACGGCTCTCATGAAAGTGGAAGGAGCATTACACAGGTCGAAGGAAGGGCCCTATAAGAAAAAGTACCCCAAGGATAGGTGAAAGTGGTGTTATCCTGGTCTTCTGGGTAGATTTGGATTTGGTTGTACCCACTGAATCCATCTAGGAAAGAAAAGAACTTCTTCCTTGCCAGGCCGTCTAGCACTTGGTCAATGAAAGGTAAGGGAAAGTGATCCTTCTTTGTTGCCTTGTTCAACTCCCTATAATCAACACAAATCCTCCACTTCCCATTTTTCTTGTGAACTAGCACTAAAGGAGAGACCCATTCACAGTCAGAAATAGGGTAAATGAGCCCTGAATCTAAAAGTTTTTGCAGTTCTTCTTTGACTATGTCTTTGAGGTTTGGATTAATCCTCCTTTGTGGTTGCCTAACTAGCTTGCAACCTTCCTTGATGTATATGTGGTGAGTACACACTAAGGGGTGTACTCCCTTCATTTCTTGTAGTTCCAAGAAAAGGCTTCTATGTTCTCTCTCAACAAGTTGCATAACTTTTCATCCTCTAAAGTAGAAAGAGATGGATTAATCTTCAAGGTTTTCTCTGGGCCAAATTCTATGGTTTTGACTCGGAGTGGGTTGGAATTGGCCAGGCATAAGTCAATTGGATGATTGTTTAGTGTTTCCTTTACTTCTTCTTCTAGTGGTAATGAACTAGGAGTTGGACTTTGGAGCAAGTGTTCGATGAAATCATCCTCATCTTGCTGTCCTCCTCCTATGTTGGCTTCTAAAGTATAAAGCTCGGTAGAACAAAGCTCATCCTTCCTCCTCCTCCAACCATAAAGGTAATTCATGTTCTAGGGAAGGTTGAAGAGGAGGGTATAGGACTAATTGTTTGGACATATGCCCATTCTTGATGGTCATATTCCCAGCTCTACAGCTAATGTAGGCATCAGCTGTGGCCAACCATGGCCTCCCAAGGATGAGAGGGTAACCAGTAAGCTTAGCCTTGGGCTAGAGAACTAGGAAATCTGTTGGGTCGTCCCAGGAATCAATGGAGACCATCACATCCTCCAAAATTCCCTCAAGGGTGATTGTGGAACGGTCTGTAAGTTGCAACACTATTGTGGTCTTCCTTAATGACCCTTGGAGGTTAAGCTTGAGAATGGTGTCCTTGTTCATCATATTAATGGCAGCCCCAAGATCAATCAGAGTGTGTGGGAATGGTGCCATTGGTGTGCACATCAACTACAAGGCTTCCAGGGTCTAAGTATTTTGGACATATTTCCTGCCCCAACATTAAGTCAGATAACTGCCCAATGACATTAATGGTAGGGGAATCCCTTTTTCTTCTCCCTGGGTGCTTGAAGCACTTCTCCTTAATCAATTTATTGAAATTGAAACATCTTTGATTGCCTGGAGAAGGGGGATCTTTACACATAGGTTTTCCAATTCTCCCAGAGGTTCAATTTCTTCTGGGGTAGGCTGGTGTGGTTGGGCTAATATTTTAGGAAAGGTGGTTTTTCTTTAAGGTTGCTTTCCTCTTTTTCTTCCTCAAGCTCCCTATGTGGAGAGGGAGGTTGGTTATCTGGGAGAATTCTCCCAGATCTTAGGTTGATCTCCCGGATTTCAATAGCATAAGTTGGGTATGATGCCTTTCCACCATATGTCTATTTAGTTTACCTATTGGTTGAGTTTGGATTTGGCTAGGTAGGCATCTAGGGTTTCCTAGGTGTAGCAGAGTCTAGGAGTTGCGGTTGGGTAGGTGATGGAAGCAATAGAGCTGGAACATTGTTGAATTAGGGCCTCCACCCCTGAGGTGGGGTATTCCATTGATGTTGTGGTTGATTGTAAGGTTGAAATGACTAGTTGGCTAGATGGTAATGACACTGAGATGCATAGGACTAAGGAGCGGGTGTAGACTAGGAAGGATGAGCAGGGGGTCCCCAAGAAGGTGTAGTTGTGGTTTGGTTGGGTATGTAATGTGCATGGGATGATGCTTGCATACCTTGCTGGTATGGTCTAGGCCCAGGAGGTCTCCCTTGGTTGATGTAGCAAAGATGCTCAGTGACCCCTTTAGCTCCTTGACATACAACTTTGAGTCCAGGTAAGGAAAGGCACTTGTTTGTGGAGTGGTTTTCTTCACAGACTGAGCAAATCTCAATACAGTTTAATGGGCATTCATTCCTAGGATGCCTCCTGGTGCTAGGAGAAAATATGGCCAAGGATCTCTCTACTTCCTCTTGCTTTCTTTTGATATTCATGGTATGAAATTGCAAGGCAAGGGTTTCCAGCATCTCACTTTTGAATTCCTCCAACATATTTCCAATTTCACCCTTGATGGATGAGTTGGAGGCTGATGTACTAGCTATAGGTTGACTACTTCTACTCTTGTTTCTGGTTTCCCTAGACTAGTTTCTAAAGACAGTCTTGATGTCCTCATAGGGTAGTTGGTAGATATCTCCTCCTGCTAACATATGTAAGGTATCCAGAATATCCTCCCTTACTCCTCTAAGCAGGACCAACTTTAGTGACTTAGGGTCAAGTCTGCACCTGGCCCTTTTGTAATTGAGTTGGAATCTCTTTTCGTAGTCTTATAGGGATTCATCCTAGCCTATGGTCATCCTGAAAATCTCATCTTTAATGTCCTTTGACCTACATTAGTCCCTATATTTGTTGTTAAAGGCTTGTTGCATCTGAGCCCAAGTTGTTATGCTATATATAGGTAAACCCATCAACCAGTGCAATGTTGCATCCTTGACGGTAGATGGAAATAGTTTCAACTTCTTCTCATCATCTGTATAGTCATAGGTTCGACAGACAACAAAAAAATCAAATAGGAAAGTTTCAGGGTCCTCTGTGGTCAAGCCATGGAAATGAGGTAGAGAAGAGGGGCTTATATTCTTCATTTTATTGTCCCCATTGGTTTCCCTAATGGGGAAGGAACTCTCAATTATCCCTCTATCTCCTTTGTCATTTAAGTTTTCAGCCATTAGTTTAGTAGGAATGGGTTCTTCTTCCTCTTCTTCCCCTATAGGTTCCTCAAATATGTCAGGTTTCTCACCTAAAGGGGCTTCCAATTCACTGTCAGTGAAGAAGAAAGAAGGTTGACTGTTAGATGTAGTGGGGGTATTTGACAAGAATTTTCCTGAATTATCCCTAATCATACGAGGCATGAAAGGAAATGTTTTTTGGTTTTTGCGAGATTTTCTTTAAAGATGGAAATTACTCTGCAGAAAGGAAATTGCTGATTAAATGAAAAGCTACTAATAGAATGGAAACTACTTTGCAGAACGAAATTTTTGAATGAAATACTACTGACAGAAATGAAACTACTTGCTGAAAGAAAGGAAACTAGATTAACTTCTAGAGTGGAAAGGAAAGAAGATAACTGACAAATGAAAGAAAGAAACTAGATTACTTTTGCAAAAATAAACTAATGGAAGAAAATTGAACACTAGAAGTAGAAGAAAACATTAATTCACATCCTACTCTGACACCTCCCCGGCAACGGCACCAAAAAGTGATGAGCCTAGGTATTGTAGAAAGATTGCTGCAACTCCCAGGGCTACCAACTTTACTTATCAACCGGGGTTCATACAAACTTGCGTGCGGCTGTGCTATATACATAAGTAGAAGTGAAATTATTGCTTGTTGTGACTACTCATTTGGCAAGAGACCCCAGGGGTTCCAAACCAGACTTCTATAGGGTTAGAAGAAGCTTGATTTTGATGGAAGGAAAGTAAACCTATTCTAGGGGAGAGCTATTCTACTATAGAAATGAAGAAAGAAATCATGTAATGCTAATTATCTAAGTTGCAGGAGTAAAATCATCAAAACTAGACTAAGAGGTAAATAATCGAAACTAGGCTAAGTCTATGTCTAAGTGGAAGAAGTAGTCAGAGGTCAAATTGGTGAAAAGAGGATGTGAGGGAGAAACAATGCATAAGAACCACTGTATCAGTTGGGTGGAATGTGAATAAATGTCAGAGATTAGATCGTAGGAGGGAACATAGGTAGATGGGCTAATAAGGTTAACTAACATGATGGATGGTTGAAATTATGTCATGGAGGTGAAGTCAAGAGATGGACGGGTGGAATCAATTGGCCGATGGACAGTGGAGATCGGCCAAGCCAGTTGGCAATCAGGTGAAGCAATAACCATCGGATCAAACGAGGTAGATCAACAGTTGGGGTTTAAGGTGATCAAGCGATTGGGTGACGCGATGGTCATCAGATTAGGAGATAGATCGACAGTGGAGATGGGAGCGCTTAAAGGAACATGCACAAATGGGGCAGCAGGTTTAGAAGGCGGTAAGTAATATATCGCTTGCCCTGAAAACGATACGTGCTTTCCCAAATATTTACATGATTAGCCTCCTTACCAACATGTAGCACAAGGAAACCACCCATTTCGCGTGCCCTCGAGCAGATAATGGTCGAACCAAAATGCATGCAATATGACGCAATGGCCGTCAGATCTAGCAAGGTAGATCAACAGTGGAGGTTTGACTGAGCTGGTTGGTGAGCGGGTGCGCGATATCCATTAGATTTGACAAGGTAGTTCAATGGTGTGGATTTAAAGGGAAACAATTCAGTGCGAAAAGTGAATCAGGCAGTGATTGGTCAGTTTTTTTTATGAAAGGTGATCTATGGGAAAAAAATCCATTGAACAGTGAATTAACAACTTCCGCTCAAGCGTTTCATGCCGAAGGAGAATGACATGGGAATGTGAGTGAGGTTTGATGACAAAAAGAGAGCGAAAAAGCATATGACCATTAAAGGACTAGAGCAATATGAAATGAACTCAGTGACTGTGCTAAACAACAAACCCTATGTGAAAACCAAAACCTTGTGTTTTTGGGGTTGCTGCAGGGTTTCTTCCTCACCTCATGGTCCCAGAGGGAGGAGGCGACGCCGAGACACCTGTGAGAAACCTTGTGGATATTTTCTTTTCCAACCTATTGATTGAATGAAAGCATAAATGGAACAAACTGTAACACAACTAATCTGTTCTGCACTATTGTAATTAGACTGCAACTATTCAAGAAAATGAACAGAAAACAGGAAGCTACTTAAGTACACGAACAGGAAAGCCATAAATATTTGTTGAACCACTGTAATGAAAATGAATCTACATAGACAAATGAACAATCAAATCATGCATCTATGCTACTGCTATAATGGAAATGAACTATTTAAGTAAATGAACATAGAACAAGAATCTAAGCTAGAATAACAGTACAATAAAGAGGAGCTTGGGCTCCTAGGGTCGTGCGCTAATGCAAGAGTTTCAACCTTTTGAGTTAACTCAGTGCTGGCTCAACTCAAAACTCATCTTCATTATCAAAAAACATTGTATTACACTGTTACAAGTCTGTAAAAAGCCTGAATACTTGCTAACTGACTATTGGTGACTTACTAGCTGACTAAAAAAATAGAGGTCCTAAGCCTCTCTATTTATACATCTGAAGTCTCCAACAACTTCCCTCAAAATTAGGGAGGTACAACTCCCAACTTAATGGTAACTTTTCCTTTCACTTTCACTAGCTTGGCTACCTTCTAGTAGGGAGCCTACTTGTACTTTCACTTGCTTGGCTGTCCTTTAGTACTCCTAATTTGGTTGTTTATACTTTTAGCTAATGGAGGGATATTCGAATGGATGGGCAGTAAATGAGGAGGATTTACCTCCTGCAATTCCTCTCCCTTGTTCCATCCAAGTTTTTACCAAGGTCTTTTACCATAGTTCCTTGCTTTTACCTTTTATCCCTGCATTTCCCTTGCTTTTATCCTTTATTCCTGCATTATGTGCACATTAGACCAAAAAGCAAAATATCCAACTCTAACTCATCTCATAAGCAAAATATAATCAAAAGTATGCAATAAGTTGTGAAAATAGTTGGTTTGAATAAGCTAGGAGGTGAATTAAGAGCAATTAAGGCCCATATAGTTACTCAATGATGAGGCTCATCACCTGGTGGAAAAATGCCATGATAATGTATTTATGTAAGATCCAAATAATCAATGAGGAAACCACTTCAAGTCAATGGTCATAGGTTGAAACTCTACAAGAAGCCCTATCAAAGGAGGAATTTCCCAATTCAATAAGCTCCCAATCCATTCAATCCTTGATGAATAGAGAAGTAAGAAAAAAATAATAATAAAGGAAAGCCCCAGATGAAAACCTCCATGAGGCACTTGAGGAAAGCTCTTGGGCTAAAAACTTCCTTTAGGTAGCCAAAGAGTCTAAAAAAAAAAGGGAATAAAAAGGTCCCTAGGTGAAAAAATCCTTTGAGGCACATAGGGAAAACCTAGTAGGTTGAAAACCTCCTTTGAGAGAGAGAGAGAGAGAGAGAGAGAGAGAGAGAGAGAGAGAGAGAGAGAGAGAGAGAAACTAGAAGGAAAAGGAAAGTGAAAAGGAAACCTTGCATTATCCATTCTAACATTTTTCTCATGTACAACCAGATTCTAATGAAAATCATAGAAGGCCAGCACATCTAGAGAAGAAGCATCAAAATTGACATTCACACACTTCCACCCAACTTTTTGTGTCCACTTCATCCATCCCATGACCTTTTCCAAGATTTATATATCATTGCATAGCCCCTCTCAATCGATTCTCTCAATTTCTTGAAATGCTATAGGATAGTCCTTGTACATCTAAAGGAAGTTGATCAATATGAAAATAAGAAGAAAATTGGAATTTTTTCATCCACCCACTACATTATTTTCCACATTCTCCTCCATTATTCCACTAACCATCCATGAAAAACCTTATCCTTCATCTCTCTTCCATCATAGAAAGCTCATTATCCACCATCATCAACCTTCTCATGAATTATCAAGATTTTTGAAAAGAAACAATCATATAAAATTGTGATCCTAAGGGGTCTATATGACTGCTACAGGAAGACACAAAATCATCTAGCAGCCTACATAAACCCTATAGGATCATATTTGAAGCACTATACTGAGAGTTTTGATTATTATGAAGCTTTAGGAGGCTCTAACACTAGTTTTGAGTAGGTACATGATCCCTAGTGGACTACTTCAAGATCATATATCATCAACAACAACAACATTTGATTAGTGGAGGCACATGTTCTCTGATCAAGTGAATCATGGAATTTAATTTAACAATGAACTTTAAAAAAAATTCAAGCCAATGAAAGGATCAACGAAGGCAATAACTTTCACCGTAGAGGGAACTTCAACAAACTTTATCAATGCTCCAACATCCTCATGCAAACATCAAGTGGTCAAATACTTAGCTACAACACCATCAATATGAGCATCATCAGGTAAACTCTTGTATCTAAGTTCCTAACCCTTCTTGATGGCACATCTTAGTTCAAAAAATGTTATCAATGCATGAAAGAGGGGGTTTTATAAGCTAAGGATGGTTCGCTAGTGTCAGCCACCTTCGACAATGAATTGTAGTCACCTTCTTCACCCATCACACGTGTAGAGAAAAAAATAAAAGATGGTGATAACTCCAAAACGTGGGACAAAGTGCTTATGATTGGTATGCAAAGGTGGTAGGTGGGGGCAAGCTCACACAACGCATTGAGCCTAACCACTCAACCACCAATCACATAAGTTGGGCCCTCGAGTCTCATTTGGAATAAAAAGTGTATTCTTAAATCAAGGGAGGCCCACCACTACCATTGAAGGATGAGATACCTACACCATCATTTCAGCAGAGACTGCTATAGAAGAAGCTAGAGGACTTGTAGGCTACTGCTACAAGATAGATACATAGTGTTATAGGATTGAAACATTGTGCTACAAGATAGTTTTTGGGTGCTACAGGAAATTCCAGAGAGCTACAGGGAGCTTTCTTCTGAGAAATTTTGTCACTCATACCCTAGAATTCAAGGAGGAGCATTAGAGGAAGGGTAGGTAAGAATTTTTATTACCAATTTTTGATGAAAATACCTGCAAAACCTTTCAATTTTTCAGAAGACTTGCATCCTGTAGTAGTTTCTGATGTAAATTTGGGCATGAAAGGAAAGTGGAGTATGGATATTTTTTTTTTAATTGAGCATGATAAGAAAGGGAAATGAAATTGTTTTGAGTTTTATTACGAAACATACCCTCTTCCAAGTAGTGTAAATGAGCTATTCCTTTTACCTCTACCTTAATAACCATAGTTGCATAGAAATTTCTAAAACCTCTTGTAGAGAGAAGGAATTGCTTGTCCAAATTTGGAATAAATTTATTGGAGACTATGGGGGGTAGATTAACTGTAGGGATCCCATAGATCCATAAAGAATTCACTAACATCCTGATGTCAAGGATATATTTTCCAATAATCAATGACCAGGGTTATTTGAGAAATTCATGGGTTTCGTTGATCAGGTCATTGAAGAATTTTCTTTGAACGTCCAACCACAAGGAGAAAATTATTCCATCATCATAGTGAGGGGATTAATTTTCCACTTTAATTGATAAGTCATCAACAAAGTAACCACACTTCCCCTAGTAGTGAGTTGGATCAAGGAAGAAAGGACAAAGGCTATCACTACAAAGAACTTTTTCCTTCTAGAAGAACAACCCATTGAGGACAAAATGGAGTTAGGAGAGAAAGTATACCCTATCCCTAGGGTGAGGTAGCATACCATGTCCTGAAGTACACATATTATGATGGAAGACTTATTATTTTCTATGGATACCGGTTTAGGATGCTTCACTAGCTAAGGTTTCAATTTAATTTTCATACCCAAGAAAAATTAAGTATTCCTCACTTTCTCTTCTAGTTAATCAAGGAGATGAGCCAAAAAGTTAAAGGAGGAAAAGACCAATACATAGCACACCATGGTCTCATAATATTAATGTTTATGGATTATTTGGAGGGTCTTCAAAGCCCTATAACTTGGGTTGACTTTGTGGAAATGGACATGGATACCTTCCTAGAAACCTAAGCACAAGAGCAATTGGAACATGGAGGAGTTGCAATAGAGGAAGGATCTACTGAATAAGAAGACGAAGAATAAGAGAAAAAAAAAAGGAAGTGAAGGAGGAAGAAGAATAAGTAGATGAACAAAATGAAACAAAAAAACAAACCACAATGCCCAAGGAAGACCTAGTCAAGTCTGTTGTGACACAAATAGTGGAACATAGGAATCTAGAGACCATTAGGAGATCATCTAGGCCACAAAATAGAAGGAGAAGGGACGAGAAGGAAATTACTTTAGAGGGGAATACAAAAGAGGAATTTGTTTCCACGTTGAAAACCTTAAGTACCCCTGGTAAACCAAAGGGAAGAAGGCTAAGGTGACCCCCTGTGTACTTCAAGAGAAGGAAAAGAAATAGAATAAGGCAAGGGAATCCTCAAACCCCTTCTCCAAACCATATCACTATGGAAGAGTCATCCATCCAACAAGGGGGAGAACTGGAAAGAGGTAAGAAGAAATCATATATAACCTACATCAAAACTAAAGGGAAACAACCCCATACCCCACAAAATACGTCAAGCACCAAAGGGACCAAGGCCCCTAAAGAGGCCATCAAGCTACAGGAGAAATTTGCAGTGCTACAGGAAGGCAGAACAATGCTACAGGAAGAAAAAAAAAGGCTATAGGAAGGCACTAGACATCCTATAAGAGCCATATCCCCAACTAGACCTTAGATCTTAGTATAAATGGTTTGATGAAGGGAAGATAATCCCTACCCATTTTTCAGTCTCACTCTTATTTGCACTAGAAAAGGAAAGGAGTTGTACCCATTGGTGGATGAAAATTGAAAAATCTAAGGGAGTTTAAGATGTGGGAATAATTGAGGAGGATATGAAAAATACGGGGGAGGAAATGGTTGATCTCAAACTCAAGGAAGCCAATGTAAGGGACTAGCTGCAAACAAAAAATAGAAGGCTATTCATGGAAAGTTTATTGGTAGAAGCCATCTAGTCCATGCAGCCCCCAAAGACTTTTTCATTTTTCCTAATGGAACAATGGAACCAATTATAGATTAAAACCATGGCCCAACATGGCTCTCCCCTTCCAAGGTTATAGAAAATTCATTGATTTTTGTCATGAGAGAAGTGTTGAGGATAGAGATAAATTGTATGAATTTTATAAGCATAATTTGATACTAAATGACATGATCATTTGGGACCCTAACTAAATAATGGAATATGTTCAATTGATGGCCTTGGATTATTGGCTTACCCATGAAGAGGCCAGAGTTGAAGAAATATAAAGCGTCATGGATAGGGAGGTAAATGAACCCCTATAGATCATAGCAGAGTTAAGATGACCTCGTCTTTTCACTAGTAACCATAGGCTCATTACTAGAGATCCTAGGCTAAAATTAGCTTGCAAATAGAAACAAGAGTAGGAAAACTTACAATTTGAATATACATTCAGATTATTAGCAAATGAAAGCTAGCGATCCTGTTAGAGAAGGTAGCATACTCTACCACACAGCTTAAAAATAAAAGAGTATAACTCCCCAGAAAGGCTAATGAATTCTTTGGACACAACCCCTTTGTACAAAAGGATACTCCAAATATTTGGGATCAATTGGATTAGGCTAAATTTAATTCCTCCTCTACCATTAGGCTTGCAAGAAAACATGGAATAGAAAGAGGAAAAAAGAGAATGGGAAGAGATTGAAAATAATGTAGTTTTCCATCCTAAAGAAGGCATATCTTCCGAGGTACCTTGGAATGTCAATGAGGCCACCAGGGCCATGAATGAGGTATAATTAAGTAACTAAGTTTCTTAGAGGGTAAGCAACATTTTTCATAGGGTGTATGATGGGCCTCCTAAACAGATATAATTCAAGGCCCATCTGACCATCCTTCAACGCATTTTAACCTCTCTTTTTTCATTTGATGATACATTTTTTAGTTATAAGGTGTTCACTAGGAAGGTTAAGGAATATCTTGTCTATATTGTAGCCTAATAAATAGAATGTGTAGGAAAAAGAGAATTTACTCTATAGAACACGTTGGAGACCAAGAAGAGAAGATTTAGGAGGTTTGTTCCTTACATCAACCCATCAACAACTCTGTTGGCTTATGGAAGTTACCACCCCTTAGTGACTACGAGAACCACACAGGAGACCAGTTCCACTTTTGTAGGAGTTTCGGAGGGAAGAATCCTTCCCTTCAAGGAGTCTTCCCCTCAATCATTTTTTTTTACAAATAAAGGAGCTTAATAGCTCAGTAGTATTTGACTTTTAGAGGAGGATAATGACTATTAGAAAAAGAGCTGGCTACTTGTTGTTTCCTTTGTCATGTTATGTATTTGAACAATTTATAAGATTAATGAAAAGCATAATTTTACCTCCATTTTTATTTTATTTTAAGGAAGATGAGTTCCCTTGGGTTAGGGCCCAACACAAGCACTTAAGCCCCTCTCTTGTATATTTCAGCTATGCATTTCTTTCTATGCACTTAGTCTAGTTGTGTTTCTTTCTACAAATCTATTTATATGAATAATTTTGTCTGTGCAAGTTGATAAGTAAGCTCTCTTCAGAAGCTTGGATTTGTACCATGTGAGGAAAAGTGAAAAAATAGTCTTTATTTTATGCAATAGTTAGATTCTAGTTCAAATTCAACTCATCCTTTCACATGCATTTTGGTTTTTTGCAATTGGTATTTTAGCATTCCTTTAATCACGTTGTATTTTCTATTTGAATGATCATTTCATATGTAGGTAAGATCTATTGGTTCATACGAAAGAGTAGCCTCACTTTACATGCATAAATACCATCTCCTTCAACACTCTCCTTCCCATTTTTATTTGTTTCTCCAAACTTTCTGTGCATAGAAAATTACCTTACAAAGCTACAAGAGACTATTAGTTTGCTTTTCCTCTTGTGCAAGATGGGCTACTGAGTCGATAAAAGCTTGGAAAGGTCCCTTACACTTTATCAAAACCTCCTACCACCTTCTCGCACCTTCAAACCTCTTCTAAAACCCTTAGATCACTCTCATACACAATATTGTAGCAATACAGGGCATCCTATAGCAATCCTATAGCACTTCACATAATTCATTATAACTTAGCTAGAATTGCCTCTTAAGCTTGTTTTCTTATTTTCTTCACTCCAATCCTCTAAGCCTTGGAATCCAACTTGATAAGACTAGAGACCCTTTCTATATCCTCCTTTCATCATTGTAGCTTTAAATCTGCAATTACATCCCTTACTATTTTGGTTATGAGTTAAGTAGCATAGAAATAATTTATGTTGATCACTTTTGAGCATTTGATGTTTTCTATAAATAGAGTAGAGTTTACCTTGATTTCAATAGTATATATTTAATTTCTTGCAAGATAGATTAGAATCACTACTTTCATGCAACTAGCTTAGGTTTACTTTTTTGTTATTTATCTTCTGCAAAACAAATTAGGATTTATTTTCAAAACCTTTCTTTCCATGCAAATAGATTAGTGTTTCCTTGATGCACCAGGACAAGTACAACTTCAATTGTCTCTTTTATTGTAAATTTAAGTTTAGCAGTTTTTGTCTTTAGAATTTTTCAAAATGGTGTCTGCATATTTTAGTTCAATCCATTTCTTTGGGCATCTTAGATAGAATCTTGCTTAATGGGTATATAACATTGTCACCTCTTAAGTTTGTACGAATTTTGAATTGATAAATTAAAGTTGGTAGCCCTGGGATTTGTTACATTCTTGTTGCAATACCAGGACTCACCACCTCTACTGATAAGATTCCTTTGACAGTCATGCATCATCTAGGTTGCAACACAAGCAGGCCCTATAGAAAAATTTGTGCTATGGAAAATAGAGTGGCCAAAATGTATGGGATAATCAAAGATTTAATTTCTATATTGCATATATAGATATTGTAATGGATGCAATTGTGATTCATTTACTAGAATCAAGGGGTATGCTATAGTCTAGGAAGTTTTAAAATAGTTTGTGAGGATCCTTATAGACGGACTTATCATATGCCACCATTCCCACTACTAAATTAAGTATGGTCACTTTGCATGGGGAGAAACTTAAAAGGTATCATATTGAGAACCTTGATGAGCCCAACAATGATCAAGTGTATTGCTTGGATGATGATGGATTAAATTATTATTTAACCTTATCTCTTTTATAGGTGTGTGAGGAAGGACAACTATTTCATGGATCTATCTAGGAAGATAGGTTGAAACAAAATTACCGATCAAATGATAATTGTTACCTCAAAATGAGAACTCTAGCAAAAAAACATGAAAAAATAGCTCGAAAACGAAAAGTGTTGATTCTCCATCGCCACTTTTTTTTCAAGGTAAATTTTCAACAATTCTTAAAAATGAAAGTAAAATCCAATAAAAGCCAATTTTTTTGGTGCAAAAAACACCTTGAAAACAAAAGCTGTTGATGTTAGAATAACATCTTTTTTTGGGGGGGTAAATTTTCAACATTTTTTAGCAATGACATTAAAGATAAAATATCATGACTTTGGAAAAACGTTAAAATGCCAACAACTTTTAGGCATGGCATTAAAGATAAATATTATGTCTTTAAAAAACCTTAAAATTCAAACAACTTTCAGCTATGACATTAAAGATAAAATAATTATAACTGTTTTCAACCATAACATTAAAGATACAATGTCGCAACTTTAAAAAACCTTAAAATTTTGAGAAATTTTCAGCCACAGAAATAAAACCAAATATTACATCTATAAAAACCCTCAAGTTCTTAATATATTTCAACCATGGCATTATGGAAAAAATATATGACTAAAAAAAACTTCAAAAATGAACATTTGAATGAAAGAGTCATTATACCGAGAGTAATTTTTTTTTAAATGCAGAAAGTATAATTATTTTAAAATCTTAGCCTAAGACAACTTGGCACATTGCAACGAAAAATTAAAAATCAACCATCAAATTGACATGGAGTGTAGACGAATTCAATCTATTACAATGAAATCTTAAAAATAAACCATGAAATTGACACAGTTTGGGGACAAACGTGATCCATTATAACGAAAACTTGAAAATCAACTATCAAACTAACACATAATGAGGTCGGGTTGCTAGTCAAGGATCGACACGATCCCTGGAAAAAAAAAATTTAAAGCATAATAATAAATAAATAGATAAAAAAATAAAAATGAAATACAAAACAAAACCAAAAATTGAAATTGGAAAAAAATCAAAAGTAAAGAGAAAACAAAAGTAATATTATATATATATATATATTATATATATATACTATATATAAGCGCTAAAAATTAAAGGTGTTAAAATGACCCAAAAAAAATTTCAAAATAAAAAGTATATACAAAATGGTGATAGAGGAAATCATAAGTATGTTTTTCAAGGTCTACCCATTTCAAAGCTCTTACTATGATTCACTATGAAAATAGAATCTACATATATATGTATATGTATATAACACAAAAAAATTCAAGCATAAAAATTATTTAAAAACAACAAAATTAACTTAAAAATGATATAAATTTTAAAAATAATAAAAGAAACAAAAAATATTTCAAAAAAACCATTTAAGATTTTAC
>APFE030863269.1:36569-64662 GCA_000404065.3 Pinus taeda | reverse complement strand
ATACTTCAAATATCTTCATCTTTGGTTATAAAACTCATAAAATCTTTGTAAAATTTGCTATTTTTCCAACTTTATTTTGTTCATTTTTTCATTAAAAAGCTTCTTTTTAACGTGTCATTTTTAACGAAAAGGTCTACATATTGTTTTAGTTATATCTATATGCAAAATGTGAATTTTTTGTCGAGTGTTTAAAATTATTATTTTTTAATGACAATTATTTTATGTGTATTGAAGTATTAATTAACGATTTATAAATTTATAAAACAATTCCTAATCTCAAAATATTAATGCTATTATTTTTTTAAACTTTGCAAAAACAAATGTTATAAAAAACATTGCAAAGAAAAACAAAAAAAGACATGTTTGGAAAATCCTTGAAAAACAAATGTACTAGAACGAAAAATAAGAGGAGTAAGACAACCTGAAAAATGGCTAAATAATCAACATTTTAAAAAACATTGTGTAGGACATCGGAAAATTTGAAGTGTCAAAAATGTCTTAAAAAAATGTTGACATTTTTCCAAGTCTGCATGAAAATCGCCAACATTTAAAAAAAATTATCCATGCTTAATACATTAGAAAATTTAAAGTGTCAAAAATATGCCCTCTAAAAAATGAGGTTGATGATGCATGAACACTTTTCAAAATTAGCATGAAAATCACTAACATTTAAAAAAAAAAAAATTCATACTCGATACATGAGAAAATTTAAAGTATAAAAAATATGCTAAAAAAAGGTGTATTTCGAATCAACAATTCAAAATTAGATGATTTTTTGCTACCCCAAAAAATGGGTAATTGGTAAAGTTCCCATTTGATCAGTAACTACGTTTTGAGGGAATTCAAAAATGGAAATGAGAATACATGATTTTATAATAACCATAAATATTTCCTCTTGTTTTTAAGATGATGACTTGGATGCTAGAAGCCTTGATGGCCTTTTCTATGTTGCAAGGTCTATATGGGATATAGATTGTGTCTATTTCTAAGGTATACCATTTATGATATTGAAGATGAATATGAGGCAAATAAGATAGGTATATAAAAGGTTTTGAGGTATAAAATTTTAAGGTGCATGAGAAAAGGATGAAAGGTCATTCCTCACTTCAACTATTGTATTTTGATGGGATGCAAAGTATTGATCCTTGGGAAAAGAGGTTGGATTTTCTTATGAAGAACTAGAATTTCCATGACAATATTGAGGTTGAATATTTCAATCCATGGAGGATTGTGTTTGTTGTCTAGACTTTGAACATTTCCTTCTAAATATATTGCACATAGAGGTTCCTTGGAAGAATTTGGGTTACTTAAGCTTTGGATTTTAATCCTCCAGGGCCATTCTTTTCTTGAACCATCTTCTTCTTCTTAAGTAGCCTGATTGGTTGGTTCCACTAGTTGAGTGATTTCACTTACAAGGATGATTTTGAGGAAAAATTTCTTCCCTGTACATTAATAAGCTCTTGAACAATTAAATTAATTTATTGTTTGTTTTGATTCTTTTCCATTTTAATTGTCTCAAATGTATTTCTATTTGTATGCATTTTCTAAGTGATTGCTTGATGCATTTTGGATCGTTTTGTTGATTACTTTCATACGCTGAATCTGTTCATGTTATCCAAATTATTGTTTCCTAGGACTCTTAGATTTTCCTTATTATCTTATTATTAATGTTGGGTCAATTTGAAGAGTGCAAGTCATAGTTTTGCGTGAGATTTTAGTGTTCTCGTACACTTTTGCATAGAATGCATGCCCCTAAGTATGAGCCAAAATGTTACCTTCCAAGGAGTAGCTACATGAAGAGGAACGCCCTAGAGTGTATGATACTAAACTTATTGAAAATTTTCTACTCGTATGTGGTCATCAATCATCCAAACAACCCACTCATTTTATCCTTCAAGCACTCATGTTGGATTAGCCTTGAAGTATTAGAAGACTTCGTCAACTTAGATAGTGGAACACAATGCAATTTTCATGATCATTTGATGTACACATGTGCAATTGCATGTTGTTATGGAATTTAATGATTTGTGACAATTATTTTTATTGAATTAGGATTTAATACACTTCATATTCCCATGAGTTTATTTATTTGTCTTATCGTACTATGTAGGACATGGTATGTGCATGCCAAGGTGTCATATCACATGGTCAAAATATATTACAAGGTGTCATATCACATGGTCAAAATATATTACTAGGAAACTTACTAAGGTACTTTTCCGTATCCCTTTCACACATAGCATCTTTCATTTTATCCCTTCACCCTCATTCCATTCATGAAAATGGTGTCATTCCTTTTCATGCTTGGTTTCCCAAGAGTCATTATCAAATGGTATGTGTAGGCATGAATTCGCTGAAACCCTAATTGAATAGAAAATTATCATGGTTGGCTACAGAATATCTACATGGGAAATAAATTAGGAGAAATTAGTAAATAAATTGAAGCTTGATCTAGTGCCACCTCATTATGAATCACCCCTGGCTCTTGGCTTATCTAAAGAACATCTAAACGAAAGATGCATTTTCAATAACTAGGATTATTTTGAATGGTTCCAAGGAATGAAAATTCAATGCTCCAAGATCCATCTTGAAATTGTAGAGATATAGATTGAAATGATAAAATACCTATGGTCCAAATAACCTTGAGGGTCATTTCATGAAGCATCCATTTTCTTTTCCTTTCCATGATTCTACCAATATAACATACCTTACGTATAACATCTTATGAAGTAATACTTGTCTTAAGATTTGACACATGGATGGGTTTGTTGTTGTCCTCCATGATATACTTAGGAAAATTGATAAACTGACCTTATTAATTATTATCAAGAATGTCCATTACTAGTCTTGCACCACCTAAAATGATCCACAAATGTTCACGGATATTCCATTAGATAGTTTGTCACAATCGATTTGGTAGAATTATGATTAAAATATGAAATATACACTATGAGGATTAATTTCTCCTTATATTTATAGATTCATTAATTACGATGTTATTATCATGCATAGAATAGATAAAATATTAAAAAAATAGAGAACAGGAAAATAAAACTCACAAACCAAAAATTAATACAAGATATAACCTAGGAAACCCTTTCAGGAGAAAACCTAGTTGGAAGGTGAGGTCACTCTACTCTCTCTCTCTGAATGGAAATGGATACAAGTATAAAGAAGTGATGCCTATGGCCCATGGGCTTTTATAATTCACATATCTTCTCTATTTCCTATCTCTCTATCCACTCCCATTTATTCTTCTCATTTATGGAACCAAATGCACTTGAATAGAATAGAACACTTTTCCTCCTAGTGGTTAGGCTTGACTCCTTCAACTCTTACATAGAGTTACAATGTTGACTATTCTAGAGTATTATTCATCATGATCACATGGTTATCTCCATTCCCATGAATAATTGGGGTTGACATGGAATCCTCTAAAGAGGTGGTCAAAATAGGCAAGTCAACTTTCAAGTGGCATAAATATTTCATACAAACTTTGGTTGAGGAAATTTGTGCACTATTGGAAATGTATCTATGTGTAAAATAGTGTTAGATGTGTGGTGCTTAGGGGGGAAATATTTACTCCCTTAAAAATTCCATTTGATGTCTCATATTTCTTTTGGAAGGTTTCAAACCCCAATTTTCATTTTGGGCCCCACCATTAAAAATAGTCTTGTGAGTTGATTCCTCCACTTTTCCCACTTTCAAAGAATCAATATGGTTGAAAAAAATATAATGATATAATATGGATCATAGAAAATCACAAATAAGTGACAATCATCATTCCAAAAGAATATTCTACTACAATGAAGGATGACACATCAATTGTCTACCTCAGACACCTCATCTTATCCCAATAAGCATTGGAGTGATTGTGGAGTTTATGGTTTGTCTCAATTTTTAGTTGTGCATATGATGGTTAAATCCATAATGTCAAGATGGAAGGATTTTGTATCATATTATTTGTAATGTAAACTCTTCTAAGGGTGACTTTATCTTTATTTTAATATTTCTTGTGGTTTGAGGATATAGTTGAATGTTCATTGTTTTGATCCCACCTTTTTGTGATTTTTTGTAAACACTTAGTATATCCATTCCACATGAGGGAGTCTTATTCATTCTATTAGAAAAAAATGGCTATCAGGTTGAGACCTTGGGTTTGGGCACAAGGGCCAATAAAAGGGTTCATTGTAGTCTAGCGTAGCACTAGCATTTTCACCTTACTCAAGAAGAATAAGGTGTCTCACCCAAAGCGCATCGCGACACACCCTACTTGGTTAATATGGGATTGGAACCAAGCATCAAGAGAATTTTCACAAGGCTACCTATATTCATTAAACTCAGAACCAAGGCATCAAACAAGTAATCATTGCAGAAGACAACAAATAAAGCATTCAAAGAACATATAATGCACACATGCATTCATAATAAAATTTTAAAAGGGGTCACATAAAACCAACACAAGTAGGACATCAAACATCCCAACAACTTCATTTTTCATTAGATTCAACTAGAATTACATCATTAAATTCAAGTTTATAGGCCTTCTCAATAGGACATGACTGGAAAATATATACTAGCATATGACCATGTGGTTACAAGATCATGTGGGCTCAGTAGGATCTATGAGAAAATTTCAGTACACTCCTCTCTCTCTCCCCCAATCTAGCTTTTTCTTCATCCTTTTAAGCACTCTTCTAGCCTGGACTACTACTTTCTCTCCTCGAATGCTCCGCTTTTTCCTTTTTGGTTGCTTCTCTTTTTCATTTGTGAATACTTCCTCTATTGTTTAACAAATGTTTTGGCTTGATTGTGACTGCATGTGCCATGATTTCCTTGCCCGATGTTCTAAAACTTCTAGATTTTAGTAGATTCCTTCTCCTTCCTTAGCTTCCTTCTCCGTGAATTTCCATCGGTCACGTTTGGTCAAAAATATGGTCAAAATGTCAAAATGTGACAAAATGTTGTCTCCAAAATGAAAGATCCATCAGGCCCCAACCACAATTCATTAACTCATCCCCGGGTTAATAATTTATTGGTGTTGTTGGTGCTTCTTGTTGTTGCAACACTCCTACCAGTGTTGCTCCTCCTTGGACCTTTCCTTCAAATGAAGGACCCAAATCTAGCACAAAATGGATGGCTACAATTTTGAACTGTGTACTTAGCATGTGTCATTTGCCATGGAATTGTGAGATTGCTTTCTTGATCAATGAAGTGTGTTGTAAGTTCAACTATTGGTTGAGGGGGTCATGTCATTAAGAGGTAATTCCATTGAGTTTTTGCCTCTACGTTGATCTGTTGTAGCTTTTGGAAGTGGCCCTATGCTAGTGGTCTAAGTTCATGGAGCAGAGTCATTGTCTCTCGTGATTCATCCTCAATTTGTGGACTTTGATTTTTAAGGACATCCACGTTTTATAGGATCTCCTTTTGCTGGTTGAGGTCTTGAGTTTCTATGGCTTGGTTGAAGAGATAATTAGCTTGTTGGCATAGGGGGTAGATTGGTTGACTTTTGTTTGTAAGGTAGTCTGACTAGTATGGAACGTGAGCTAAGAGTTATTTAGCTTCTCCCATAGCCTAGATAATAGAGGCTTTCAAAGAAGTTGCTTCGGTGATTTTCTGCTCATTCTCACTAGCATACTAGGTTGTTGGATTTGGCAGCACATGTGGGATGGAAACAATAGTTCTTTTGAGCTCTTTGTTCATTGAGACAAGGTTAGTGCAAGTAGTTTTCATATGGTTACAATAGGTTGAAAGAGTGCAAGCTAAAAATTCTTCTAGTGCATTTGTTACTATTTCGATAACTAAGGGCCAAAGGTCCTAGAATTTTTCATTGATGTTGTCAATATGTTTCTGTAGCAACTTCTTCTCGTAACTAATTTTATCTCCTTCAGTTGTAATGGAAAGAATTTTTTGTTGTTTTTTCTTGTGCTCAGTTGTCAGATTGTTGTGCAACACCTCTGCTTGGTGTGGAACTAGTTGAGTAAAATTAAATAATTGAGATGACGACCAACTCTGGAGGTCATTAGGGGTCATGGTAGTAGGTGTAGGGTACTAGCTTTGTGATGGTTGGGTGATGGAAACTGACTTCCCATAATACCCTTGGGGTGATGTCTCCCACTCTGAGGGTTCAGTGATGTTAGTGTTGGTAGGGTCTGGGCTGAAGTGTGGTGGTGCTAGGGGGACGAGGTTCGATGTAAGGGGCAAGGCATGTATGGTTTCAATCTCATATTTGTCATATGGGAAAGGTTGACCATTTGTTGTTAGTGGGCCTGATGCTAGCAATAAAGACAAAAAATATGTATTAACGGGCTCTGTATTTGTAGGGGGAATTGAAAGTGCTTCATTTGTAGTGTTTGTAATGGATTGGATTATAGATTCGACCTCCATTTCTATCTCAGTACCAAGAATATTCCTAGATGGAGGAATGTTAAATTTGGTGGAGAAGGATGAGGTTTTTTGGGGTGATGGATTGGGTGAGATTTGGGGCACGTTGGGTGTGGAATGTGGGTTTTCCTCAGTGAATGGTGTGTTGGAATGGGATTGTGTTTCCCCGCTAGTGAGATCAACCACTTGAGTAGAGGTAACTTTAATTGGTTTCTTGGGAATTGATGGTGTCCTAGTGACAAGTGGGTGAGTGCTACGGATGGTGGGTATGATATGAGAATGAGGTCCCATAGAGGGGATTAAAGCAATGCTCGGGTTTAAGATTAAAGTAGCGATTGGACTAGTGTTCATAAATTCAAAAAGTGATGGGGAAGGAATAACCAATGCCCCAATATCCTCTAGAGTATTATGAAAGGAAATAATATTTTTCTCAAGATTATTTATGAATAGATTGAGTGTTTCCTTTGTCATTCGCTTCCAGGAGGTGGAAGGGGTTTTGTTAGGCAACAACTTAGGAAACATCCTTTTGAATGAATATCTCATCTTGTCTTCCCTAATTTCTCCAACAATCCCTGACCAAGACTTGACTTCAGTATAATATGTCTCCTATGAGAGAATGAAGGGTAGAGCATGCATCTAGAACGTGTCTGGGTGTGACATGCTTAGGTTGAATCTAGGTGTTTCCATGGCTAATACCAAACCATATTTTGTGTGAATATTAATTTATGAGAAATAATGGGATCCTAGGACTAGCTTTTGTGACAACTATCATCTTTTGATACCACCCCATGAAAGAAGCCTCATTAATTTCCTTGCTGCAAGGGTCCCTAGAAGTCATCCATGGTAAGTATCTGAGCGCAAGGGGATGATCCTCGATAGCTGGTGTTATTTCTTTTCCTTCAGGTGGGAACGACTTCATCAAAGCTAAGGAAATGAAAATATATCCATATATGAAATACATTTCCCTCTTATACACATCCTCACAAGTTTCAAATATCCCATTCAATAGAAAAATACACCAATTTAATTGTGTGCCTTGCACACAAGATTTCACTATTGAAATGGTCTCCAAGGTACACTCTCCCATAAGTAATGGTGCATAAACTTTCCAAAAATTGTATAACAAGCTAATTTCATGGTAGGATTGTTAATTGGTTCAATAAGGGCTCCCTTACGACCATGTTGAGTCTCATACTTGTTGTAGTAGTTATCACCACCTATCTTCTTTCCTCGCTTGGAAGCATTCTCAAACACTGATGAAATAGTGGCTCCTCTAGCAGATAGTCCTATAAGTCTTGGAATTTCACTGGCATGTATAGGGTATTCTTTTCCAAGTGAGAGATAACATTCATGCATTCAGTTGATGAGGAGATTAGTACATTGAATTGTTGCTCACGTAGTTGCAAACACTGGAAAACTATGAAAATTTAATAGTGCCAACCTTTCTAGGCCTCTGAAATCCTCTTTGATTCTGGAAAAATAGCTTCCATATCAATTGCATACATATTTTATAAAAACATCGCGCTTGAGCGCTACAAAATGGAAAGAGTCTAAGAGATCATTGTCCACAAGTGAAGCCTTGCCATAGTTTCCATAGAGAGGCACAATTTCAGTGACTTTGGAGTTGGATTCATGGGAGGGAATAAAGATTATGGTGGCCTTAGTAATGGTTGTAATTCAACGATTATATACAGCAAACGCATGAGGCTTGAATTTCGGCTGAGGACTAGGGGAATTCGACACAAAATCTAGACTAGGCAATTCGAGCACCTAGGCTTTGTTCCTAAAGAACTTATTATTTCCATGAAAACTAAATAGAAAGACTTGACACGACATTTTTTGTTATACCATTTAACTAATTAATACGAAAACTTTATATACTCATTCCAAGTCATGGTAGCAATGGTTACTATGACCTGGACCTGACCCGAATGATGCAAGAACTAAAAACAAGGGTGGGAATGATGGATAATTATGATGATATGATGTCAGGTTCCTAAAAGGTGATGACCATATCATTTCAGGGATATTATGGGAGATATTTATCCCAAATTCTAAATTACATAGGGAATTAATACTAATTATTACTGATAAGATGATTTCCATGTCTGACTCCCTGACTACAAGTAGTTGCGGAGGGAGGCACTCAACTGATGAAGATAACCGATGGAAATTTATTTGCAATTGATGTGACTAAATAAACTGACGTGACTAAAATAATTGACACAACTAAAGAGGCGGACACACTAAGATAACTAACTGAATCTACCTAGACCTAGGTACGATCCCATTTTGGAGATGAAATCAGTTTGATGTGGAACCAATTGTTCCATGGAAGGGCTTCAGGTTTTCACCATTCACCCAACCAGGCAATAGGACTCCATCGAATTGCATGAGTTTGACAGCTCCTGATTCGTTTACTTCCGCATTAATGAATGGTCCTAACTAATGCATTCTCAACTTTCTAGGATGTATTAGGAACTTACTATCATATAGGAGTACCTAATATCCCAGTGTAAAGGAATTCCTCTTTATCTTCACTCATGCGATGTTTTCTACCTCTCCTTCTCGATAGCTTGGTGGAAATGTGACAGGAATATGGCTTCATCCAACTCTTAGAGCTCCTCCAACCATTTTAACTGGCACAACTTCAACTTGTTTGGTAAGGTAATTTGTGGCAGTAACAATGTACCTGGCATGGGAGTGACATGTCAATGGATTAATGGGCCCCACAAAGTCAACCACCCATTTCTCAAACTCTTGAACCACCCATACCAGATGCAAGGGAAGTTCATTCTGGTGCGATGGCTTTCCCACGCATTGGAAAATGTCACATTTCTAGGCATACACCTTTGTTTCTCAAAAAAGTGTGGGCCACAAGAGTCATGTTTGTAATGCTTTCATTGCAGTGGTATTCCCTACCATATGTCCACCTGCAACTCCCAAATGGAATTTTTATAGTACATCATGCTTATCATGATCAAGAACAAACTATCGCAATATCTGGTCAAGGTCCATCTTGTATAACTATCCTGCAATAAATTGGTAGTTTGCAACTCGAAACACCATGTGCCTTCACTATGTTGTCATGTACTCCTCCAAACATTTCCAATGGTTAGGAATAATGAAATTTCCTCCAAGTAGTCTGGTATGGCCTCAACTCAAAAGAGGCCAGCATCTGGAGTCGATCATCCGATCAACCCCTAACTTCACCTGACTCTAGATGGGAGAGATGATCCGGGCTCATGTTCAACCTTACTGGCTTGATGATTACCTTGAATTTTAACTCTTTGAAGAATAGAAGCCATCTACAAATCCTTCCTTCGAGTATAGGATTGTTCACTAAGTAATTTAGGATAGAGTGATCAGTAAATAACTTAAACTGACTCCCTAGAAGATAGTGTTGAAACTTCTATAGCGAGTACATCATCATAAGCTCTTTGGACTCAATTGTGGTATAGTTCCTTTCCACCATGGATAATTTCCGCTATCAAATTATATTGGGTGATCAATGTTGCCATCTCTGGGCTGAGCCAAAATAACTCCCAAGGTGATTCTCGATGCATGAAATTGATTTTTCGAATCCATATAGACTAGGGTTGCACTTGCTATATTTTCCTTCAGCACATTGAAAGTAGCTTCACATTCATTGGACATGCAAAAGTTTCATATTTCTTCAACAATTGTTCTAGGGGCATGGTGGTCGAGGCATACTAACAATGAACTTGCCATAATGCCCTATGTGGCCAAGGGTGGACCTCAACTACTTAACACTTTTCATCAGGGGCGTATTCAGGATTACCACCACCTTAGCAGGATCAACACATACTTCTTGTTTATAGACTATATGCCCCAAAAGTGTTCCAAAAGGGACTACAAATATGTAATTTGTCAAGTTGAAGGAGATTGTAGTTGTCTACAGCAGTCAAACATCACTCAGAGAAAAATGGAGTGTCCTTTTAATAGGCTGTAGATTGTCTAATCATCCATATAAACCTCCATAAATCTATGAATATAGTCTTGAAAGGTAGTGATTACAATCCTCTAGAACACTCTCGACACTTTTATGAGTCCAAAATGCATGACATGGTAGGCATAGGACTCCCATTCGGTCATGAATGTGGTTTTCTTCTTATCCTCGCCTACAATACACACTTGGTGGTAACCAAAGAATCCATCTTTGAAAGAGTAGGCTTCGTTACCTGCCACATTGTCTAGGATTTTGTCACTGAAAGGGGTAGGGAAAGGGTCATGATCACAATAATTATTTAGACTCCTATAACCCACACAAACTCGGATTTTTTTGGAGTATTTTTTGTTTTGTATGACAATTGGACTGATCCACTCAAGATCATTAACTAGGAAGATGATCTAGGTGGATGTTGGTGGAAAACCACCTATTCCACTTGGACCCCCACCACTATCTCTTTCAATTTCCTTAATTGTAGCACAATTTACTATTTTTGGAAGTTTTTCAGGTACTGAACTTCCGAAACCATTTTGAGACACTAAACGACGCTTT
The DNA here is from genome assembly GCA_000404065.3 of Pinus taeda. Taxonomy (NCBI): domain Eukaryota; kingdom Viridiplantae; phylum Streptophyta; class Pinopsida; order Pinales; family Pinaceae; genus Pinus; species Pinus taeda. The sequence continues at coordinate 53,756 of APFE030863269.1, read as the reverse complement.
TTGGGAAAACTAGGGAAAATGTGGGTCCTTGGCCATGTTTCTCACTTGAAACTTGCATTCCTTGGATAGATCTTTCTAACAAGATATTGTGCATGTCAAGCGAAGATTGTATGTCAAAGTTAAGACCACAGGAAGTTGATGTACCAATTTACCCAACTGGGGCCCATATTTTTGGCGCTTCATGTCCTATGCTTAGGTTTTTTGATGTTTAAGGTTTTCCATTGTTTCTCAATAATAAATAGGCCTTCGATTCTCATTGTAACACAATTTAGAGGCATGTATACACCACATCTCTTCTCAGAGATAATCTACCATCACCTAAGCTAGTCTTATTTCCATTATGTTTATAAGAATATTTAAACATTTGATATTAATGAAATGAAGTGTTATTTTTGCTGCATATCTATATTTATGGTTATATCTGTAACTTTTTGCATTGTTTTTAAGTTTGGGTCAGTGGTATCAAAGTGATTTTTTCTTTCTCTGTTTTTATTTGCATGTTCCCAAAAAGGCCAGGATATAAGGATTTAGGGCTCAAACTGGTTGAACCTTTGCAAGACCACCCTCGCAAATCTTGATGGCCTCCCATGGTGGAAGAGAAGAAATACAAGGGGTTAGGATATCCTTTCAAAATCTTGCTTTAAGAAGTCCTCAAGTGATAAAGGAACATGATGATGGAAAAATTTTCTTAGATCCTTCAGTAGCTACCCAAAGGTGATGTATCTCCTTCCAGCAGCTACTTTGGAAGTGCCACACCCTTTAAGGTACAAGTTAAATTTGATATCGCCATATTTGAGGGTCAAATAGATGTGGAAAATATAGGTAAATGGTTAAATCTACTAGAAGGATATTTTTTTTCATGATTTTTCTAGCTGGGAAAATATTACTTTTGCACTTCTCAAAGTCACCGGCGACGTCAAGGATTGGTGGGAAACCTACTGTTAGAAGAAGGAAAAAAGTACACCCTCACTATTTCAATCTGAATCCACTTGGAATTTGTTCCAGGATGCCATCAAAGAGAAGTATTAAACTGTCAGGAGCTATGAGGATAAAACATAAAGTAGACCACACTGTGTAGGGAAGGGACTAAGATGTTTAAGTTTACCAAAGTTTTTCATACCCTTTGCACAAATTTGGGTATCAAGGATTCGAAGCGACATTTGGTACTCAAGTGCTATGGCTTCCTACATAGATACATCCAGGATGAGATAATGTTCCTGGACATGTCCTCGTTCGGCATGACATACTGATATGGTGTCAAGATCGAGTAGAAGTTTAAATAGAAAAAGAGAGACTTTGGATCTACAAATCTGAAGCAAGGGAAAGGCACCCCCAAACCGTAGAGAAAAGGGAAAATCCAAGGCAGGGTGACCTAGGATAACCCACTGAAGACACAATAAAATAACAACACCACGAAGATAAAGAAGGGCACGGGAAAGTGCTGGGAGTTCCATAAGAAATCCACTCACAACACAAGTCAGTGTTGGGCCAAATAGTCACTGGTGGCTGAGCTGAAGGCATCCAAATCAAATGCATGTTTCAATTCTAAGTGAGAACCCAACAAGGGGAATGAAAAAGGGGAGCCGAGTGACATTGTGGCCACCACCAAGATACAAAAGATTGAGCTTGAAGATCCAAAGGAGGGGGAATGTGTCTTCCACCACAAATGTGGGTGAAGGGTTCTCTGCCATAGTTCATTGTTGACAATGGGATCCAAAAGAAACTCATTTCAAAAAATTTCATGAAGAAGCTGGGCCTATCGACTATAGCATATCCATAGTCATACACCTTTAGGTGGCTTCACCAAGGATAAGATCTTTGCGTCAGACAGTAGTGTTGCCTTCCCTACATCATCAAGCCCTTCATAGATGAGGTATTGTGTGACGTTCCTCCTCTTGAAGTTTGTGATGTATTATTAGGACAACCATACTTGTGGAAGTGACATATTGTATATGATTCTAGAACTCACTCTGTTGTTATTTATTTGGGTAATAGGCTATACAGGATACCGTAGGTAGCCTCACCTACCACCATCTCTTTGATCTCTTCTAAGAAATGTAGTAAGATCATCTCCAAGATTGAGAAATTTGTCTTCTTTATGATTTTCTCTCAAAGTAAGGCGCAGATCGTAGCCACATCCATGGCCCTCTAGAAGGGTTCCTCCATGCCACAGAAGCAGGTGTATATGGTTGTGGAAGAATACAGGGACATTTTCTACTCACCCATAGGAGTACCCTTGCACTTTCAGGTCAAGCATTTGATTGATATGACTTCCAGAGAAGCTCTACCCAATGTGTCGATATATCATCGCTCCATTCTGGAAAATGAAGAGATCAAGAAGAAAATCTAGGAGTTGTTGTAAAAAGGGAACATCCTACCAAGCTTCTCGCCTTGTGGGAGCCCAATTATACTTGTACATAAGAAGGATGGGGCTTGGAGGCTCTACATTGATTATCAGGCACTAAACAAAATTACTATCAGGAACATGTTTCCAATTGCATGAATTTATGACCTTCTGGACCAACTCAAGGGGACCAAGTATTTAAGCACAATTGATCCAAAGTCTGGCTATCACCAAGTTCCAATAAAGCCCACAGATGTATGGAAGACCACCTTAAAATCCAAGGAAGGCCTTTTTCAATGGTTGGTTATGCCCTTGAAGTTGAAAAATACCCCAACTACTTTTATGAGGCTAATGGATAACATCTTGTAGCCCCTCACCAACTCATCCTTGGTTGTTTATCTGGATGACATCTTCATCTTCAACAAGAGTTGGGAAAAACACTTGCAACAAATTTGACAAGTCCTTCAAACCTTGCGACAACACAAACTATGTGCCAACTTAGAGAAATGCACCTTTGGCATGATCCAAGTCCAATATCTAGTTCACATCATAGATGAGCATGGTGTGCATGTGTATTTGACCAAGATCCAAGTCATTCAGGATTGGCTATCCCCGAACACTCTAACAGAGCTTCGCAACTTTTTGGGCCTTACAATTTTTTATCGGAGGTTCATGTTGGGATTCTCCCATATCACTTGGCCCTTGAGTCATATTAGTAAGGGTGAGGTGAAACCAAAGCTTTCCTAGTCTAAGTCCCAATAGAAGGCACTCATTGAGTTGAAACACCTCCTCTTCTTAGCACCAGTTCTCACTTCCAGACCTGTAGCAACCATTTGAAGTTGAGACAGATTCCTCTGACTATTCTATTGGTGCATTGCTCACCCAACATGGGTATCCAGTGGCCTATCATAGTGAGACACTTTTTGGTACAATTCGGAAGTACCCCACCTATGATAAAGAGATGTATTCCATCATGTAGGCTAGCTGGCAATGGGAGAATTACATCTTGGGGAAGGAGGCGGTCATCCACACCGATCACCACCTCTTTAGTTTATAAAGACACAAGGGAAGTTGCAGAATGAACATCATCAGAAGTGGTCTACATATATGAAATAATTCCACTTGAACATTAAATACAAAAATGGCAACACAAATCATGTTGCGGACTACCTTATTCAGCTGCCAATTGCAACACAGACTATTTTTCACAACTCTTATTGCCACACGACCTCTGGATGGTCGCAACTAAATAAAAATGATCCAGAGTTTTCCTTCACATACCAGATGCTAGTATATGAAAATAAAGTTCCTGATTTCAACCTCCAGGATATGTTATTATGATACCTAGGCCACCTTTGTGTTCCTTCAAGCGAGCATGCCAAGCTGATTTGGGAAGCGCACTAAAGTCAGGTTGCAAGACACTTTGGTGTGGATAAAATTATGGTTGTACTACAAAAGTACTTTTACTAGCCAAAAATACTACTGGATTTTGAGAAATTTATCAGATCTTCCACTTCCCATGCCATCGCCAAACCAACCATCAAGAAGTAAGACATGTACACTCCTCTTCCTACTCCTAGGCAGTTGTGGGAATCCATCTCCATGGACTATATGTCTGGCCTCCCTTATACCAAGCATGGTAATGACTGTGTATTTGTGGTCATGGACATATTTTCTAAGATGGATATATTAGCGTCTTTCAAGAAGAGTGTCACAATAGAGGACACTACCAAAATCTTCTTTGAATGAGTGTGGGTACATTTTGGGATTTCACAGACCATTATATCAAATCGGGATAGCAAGTTCTTGAGTACATTCTGGTCAAGCCTCTGGACACTATTAGACACCAAGCTCACCAAGTCGACTCCCTTCCATCCCCAAATTGGTGACCAGATGAAGGTTGTCAATAGGATGATAGTGAACATACTCCACATGTACAATTCCAAGCATCCACGAACCTGGGATGAGAGTCTTCCTTATGTGCAACACAATTATAATGGATCTCTCCATATCTTGACTGGTTGCAGTCCCTTTCAAATGGGGATAGGATTTCATTTGTTGTGTTTGATTGATGTTTCCATGCATCATGCGACTACACAGACATAATCCACACATGTATTGTCTGGGGATGATAAAGCAACTAGTTTTATTGAACACATCCAACACATCTGTCAGTAAGTTCATGACATCTTGGAGAATTCAAATCCTAGGTACAAGCAATGACATGATCAACATCGGCTGCCACACAAGTTTCAGGTGGGTGATAAAGTTTGTATGCATTTTCAGAAAGAAAGCCTTACAAGAGCCCATCAGAAGGTTGTACCACTGATATAGCCCTTACACCATTACCAAAGCTTTGGGAGACAATAATTTTGAGTTCAATATTCCTCCATTCCTTGGCCTACACCCAATGTTCATTGTGGACCACCTTTGACCATACTTCCCACCATTACTGGACATATCATACATTGCAGAACAACTCACACCAATAGAGTTAAACCCAAACTGCATAGAACATGCCACAACTGATAGGAATATGGATACATAAATCAAGAAAACTTGCCATAAAAATATCCAACTATATCGGGTTTTCAAAGCTGGCCAACTCCTACACCAAGGCAAGTGGCTCACCAGGGACCAAGTTCAGTAGAAGTTTCCCCATCTCATGAAGCCACACAATGCAATGGGGACCATTTCTTCCTAGGGGGGGGGGCATTGATCTAGGTGGATTTTGGTGGATGCCCACCTATTCCATTTGGACCCCCACCACTATCTCTTTTAGTTTTTCAGTTTCCTTAATTGTAAAACAATTTACTATTTTTAGTAATTTTTTGGATCCTGAACTTTAGAAGCCATTTTGAGGTCCTAAATGATGTTTTATTTTGGGAAAACTAGGGAAATATTGGGTATTTAACCATTTTTTTCCACTCAAAATTTTTAGTCCTTGGATATATCTTTCTAACTAGGTATTTTGCATGTCAAATGGAGATCATATGCCAAAGTTACACCCTCGGGAAGTTGATGTACCAATTTATCCAAACACGGCCCATAGTTTTGGTGCTTCATCTCCTAGGGTTAGGTTTTGGATGTTTAGGGTTTTCCATTGTTTCTCAATAGTAAATAGGCCTTCGAGTCTCATTGTAACACAGTTCAGAGGCATGTAGCCACCACATCTATTCTCAAATATTAAATACCATAGCCCGAGCTAGTCTTATTTCAATTTTGTTTGTAAGCATATTTCAATATTTGATGTTAATGAAATGTGTTAGAGAATATAGGGAAAAGTGGTGTTGTGATGATTCTCTAAGACTTGATAAAAATTTGTGAAGTCCTTTTACTTTTCTTAGTTATATTATACTTCTTCTTCTTCTTATTAGTGCATATGTGTGTGCTTCATCAAACTACTACCAAAACAAAATAACAAGAACACAAAATTTGGCTCTCTGCCAGGGAAAAACCCTCTTCACTCTTGAGAGGGAAACCATTTGTAAGTTTTCTCTGATTGAAGCTTCTTATTTGAAAAACTACCAAATCCTAGACCCTTGACTAAGATCTCCTCCAAGCATGAGTCAAATCCTGCCTCTTTCTACACTATCACTTTCGTCACATCTTCCAACACTTTGTCCTCTAGTATAGGAAACCCTAGAGTATTAGGTATTCTCTTCTTTGATATAAAGAGATCCTTTTGCACAAGTGAATGAGAGAATTTATGCTACTTCCCTTGACTTTTGTTGAATCCATAAAAATTACCTTACTGAAGTATTCACATGTGCTGACAGAAACCCTAGAATATTTGTCCTTTCTTCACTTTCCTTTACTTCCTTCTTTGTTGGATGATGAGGGCTAACAACCCTTGTATAGTATCCCAAAACATAGAGATGGTTCTTGCTTCACTTGACCATAGACAAAAATATTTTTCCCTTGCACATGTCGCTATTAATGCCCCAAAGAATATCCCTATACCTTGGCTATCCTTCCTTGTCTCTTTGCTGCCCTAACAAAGTTCTTATTTACCTTTACTCGACTATCCTCTAATGTTCTAGTCACCCTTCTCTTTATGGATTTCAGAGCTTGTGTTATATATCCAAATGAGGAGTGGACAACCTCTATAAATAGAGGTTTATACCTCCTTTCTCAATCCAACATGGCTCTCCATTAGGTCAACATGATTGTCTTCTAGGCCGACTTGACAGTTGCGTTATATTTCACATTTATTCATCGTTTTTGCTACTTGTAAGCTTCGTTGGTGCCAGGAGAGGAGTTGACCATGCTTGGAATTATTTCCTTGACCTTGTATGATGACTTACATGATGTAACATGACCTCAAAGGGTCTTTTCAAAATTACATTTTGACATTGACTCTCTAGAAGCACTTCAAAATTTGCTTAACCTATTTTCAATGAGCAAGAAAATCTGATTGAAAAATAATACAAAAAAAATTTCTCTTTTTCTTGAATAAGTACAAATATCAAAATTAAATTTATGAAGATTGAACCTAGTTACATTTTCTCCAATTGTCCCTCTTAACTAGGGAGGTATTCATACAACATTACAAGATGTTTGGCAATTTTCAATCTTGAAGAATTCACATAAGAGAACTTGGATTAGCAATCCATTTGTTATAGCATCATATTCATCAACATTCTCATAGTGCAAGGCCTTGACTATGACCTCCATCTCTTTACGAGACCATAAGCTACAATGCTGGTGAGACCAATGATTTATAGACACCTTCATCATTGTATCTCAAGGTACATACCCACCCCGGTGTTCTTGAGTATGACCCTCTGGGACTATTCTTATCTTGGGTTCCCAACCCTCAAAGAATATTGGTTATCTTTCCTACTCTTGTCTTGGATGCATTACACATCCTCAAAGAGCATCGAGTGCCAAATTATTACCTAATCCTCCCATTATTTCTTCCCAACTAAAGACAAGAATGTTGTGTCTATCTTGTGTCTACATTTCCATTCATCAACTTCATCTAGACTTACGGTTCTTAGTCCTGCATGACCCATGTCATGGAAAACACAATAGTCACTCCTTTGTAATCAAGGGTGATTCAAAACTCCCTCTTGATCAAGGACTTGTCAGGTCTCCCTCCTAGCTGGGGACTCTTTCCTTTATCAACAACATCTTCTTTGTGGGTCCTTTAGTTGCATGATCTCCTTCCTTTCTTGATGTCATGAAGTCTTCGATTGAACTTCTTCTCGGTAGGGAACCATCCATCCATCACTTCCCTTCTTGGTTAGTCATGTCATTTCTTCATGGAAAGTGACTATCAGGTTCTTGTAGTTATCTTGGCTACTCCTTTGTCATCTTGTCCATGCTTCAAAATGCTCTCCTTATGGATGCTCCATCATGCTTTCTAGGTTATATACTTTGACGTGGTAGCCCATCATGACTTCATCCTGATATTGCTTCAGCATTGTTTTTCCTTTTGTTTGATGGCTTCTTCATCATGACATCTTCATAGAGTAGAATCAGTTATCTGCACCTTTTAAATCTCCAAGGCTTTCATAGGTGTCAAGGGTCCTTTCTTCCTTCATCAGAGTTATCCTACCTTATTTCGGGAGATATATTTTAAGGAATTTTGTCAAATAGTGATTCTTGGTGATCATGGTGTTACCCACATGTTTGATCTCTTTCAACATTTGATTCTTTTCAGATAGATCGTTCAACCACCTAATTCTTCTTGTGGAAGAATTCCTTCATCCCTTGCTTTCTAGACTTGTTAGGATTTATTCTTACTTCTTAGTTAGTAATATTATTCTCCTCATGTGAGCATGTTATTTTGTTGTCCTTCATTGCATCGTGATACATGCCTCTGAGCATGTTCTTGGTGAAAGAGATCCTTTCATGCTTGATTATGTTATAGAACTGTACCCATGACTCAATAATATACAAATGATGACATGACTTAAACTTTGATGAACACATACCTCATGTTGATCCTCCTTGATCATTCTTTGGTGTATCCCTTGTTGCTTCATCTTAGCTTTCTTGCATATCATCCATTTTTCTTGAATCTCATGAGTGGGATTCCCAATGAGACATCTTCCTTGGCTCATGAACCTTCTCTTGAAGATTCCATCATAGTATCTTAAAGATCCTCACCTTGCAAATGTTTCCTTCCTTTGATGATTTAGGTCTTCTAAGATTCTAGTCATGATTAAGTTCTCTTCCATCATATATGAGGTCCTATTCTAGGTATGCTTATTCTACATGAATATATTTGAGCTATATTTTTCATGCTCCTATATTCTAGAAGATATTTTTAGCTATGCATTTTTTTTCTCCTCATAAATGCTACATCTACATGAGTGTCTAGGACTCCATGTACATCATTTTTCTAGAATCTAGAGGGTAATTCTAGCCATGAAATTTAATTTATTCCTACATGCTCCTATTCTACCCAACACTTTGAAATAAGTCTAGAAGGATCTTCCCTCTTTTGCTTATTTCCTTTCTCTTCCACCTCTTGAGTTATGTGAGCTTCTTCTCACTTTATATTTTTGTTTTCATTCTTAAGCTTGGGACAATTACTTTTGTAGTGTCCATATTCTTGGCATCCAAAACATTGGATCTTGGACATGTCTTTGTTTCTTGTTCTTCATTGACCAAACTTGCCAAATTTACCCTTTCTTTTGCCAATGGTAGCAAATTCCTGCTCCTTTGATCCCATATCCTCTTTCACCTTAAGTATATTCTCCTTTGTCCTACATAGAGACCAAATATCATTGAGAGTGGTTACTTCCTTCTTGGCATAAATGCTTGATGTGAATTTTCCCCTCTCCTCAAGTAGAGCATTGAGTACAAGAGTTGTCATAAATCTGTCAGACATGACTTCCCCAAGCTCTTGGAGTTGATCTCTCATCTCATATATGAAAGGGAGGATGGTGGCCAAAGGTAACCCACTTCTTATGGTTGGTTGGTAAATGATGGATCTGTTAGGATATTGTGACACATAGGAAATAGTTAAGTATAACTTGTTCCAGTGTAGATTTAGGTAAAGTGTGTTTCTTTACTATGTACTTTTGTAACTTATAATCTTACAGCCATGATATGTTCTAGATATGAAGCGATTCGACGGTTCATTCTCTCCTCGGTATTACCGACACTTGATCCATGGCTTAACACTTGATAGGTCCATGATCTCTATTTAAAGAGCATGGAGGTTCATTTGTAGGGAGACAATTCATGAGAGAATATTATGTAAATTTTCTTTCTTTTACATTAATAAATTTCATAAATGGTTGCGTTGGATCAGGTTGTGGATTTTTTTCCCTCTTTGAGGGGTTTAAGCATGTCAAGAATATTGGTGTATTGATTTGTGATCTATTTGCAAGTGGTGTCCTTTAGTGTTCTATATGAGGAACTTACCCTGTAAATTCCTACATGGTATCAGAGCTATTTGAGGGCCACATCCATTGGCGATCCAAATTTGAAGCCGGTACAACTACATCTGACTATCATTTCCCATATTTGTTATTTCTGACTGCTTTCAAGATGAGAGGACTTCTCTATTATGTTAGGAGCATCTCTTCTAGTGAGGAACCCCTTTCGTTTCACAAGAAAAGGTTTCCAGTAGCCCTAGCTACGTCATTTTTAAGATATGGAGGTATATAGTCTTTATTTGCAGTTATAGTTATTTATCTCTCTATTTATTTTGGTTTATTTATCTCTCTGTTTTTTTATAAAGTGTTATAGACATTTTTGGGCACTTCAACCCCAATCATAAATATCCATAAACTAAGGGATCCTAAGTCCCTAAAAGTGTTTCTTCACTGCCTAAAGGAACAAGGTCAGCTGATTACATCATCTCCGAGAAGTTCTCCACTGAACACTGCTCATAAATGGTCAAAACTGGACCATACTGAAACCCCAGTATAGAGGGTGCGATGCATATCACCTTCCCAATGTATAGGGTGCGATGCATACTGAATGGCTCCTTTGTAGGGTGCGATGGTCGGGAATGGACAAATGGCAGGGACAAAATGCGAGGTGGAAGATCATGGAATCTTCTAGAAGCTTCCCCTCTGACATTTGCCTCTCTATTTTCGACCAGAGATGAGTAAGAGATCATCATTCTCCAAGTGGAAGCAGGAACTATCAAAGAGAGGACACTAATCAAGATCCCAGAAGATGACTCACCTCCCTATAATCATCTATATATGGATCCCTCATCACAGAGATCCAGAGGTTGGAATTTTGTATCTTATAGAGAAGTGTTGTTGGTTTTCTGGTGTACATTCATAGTGTTGGGTGATCTAAGATTTGCTTGAGGTGAAGAAGGGCTTTCTAGCTAGAGGATGATGCTGGGTCAGAACATATGGTTTTAATCCTCTTGCTACTTTTTATCTTACTAAAGCTTATTTCAAGTTTTCCTCCATATTCTTGTTGTACTTGTTTATATATGCATTTGTATGGTTAACACACATCTGGTCCTATGTTATTTATGAATATAGATCTTTGTTCTTCGATAGTAGTATGTTGCTGTGATTCCACAGGTGCTCTTTGAAGCTGGGCAGACAAAGTAGAAACGGAAAAACTCTATCAGGAAGGAGATGAAATCAAGCGCAAGACTAATGTTGGTCTCCTTTGATCCACTCCTATCTATTTTCATAAAGGAAAGCGAAAGTAGACTTTACTTGTTCTTTTCTAAGATAGCCACCCATCTTAGTGGGAATAGAAGCATCCGAGTGGACACTATTCCCAGTAACAAAATGGTGACTCCACTGGGGAACAACTAGATTGTTTGTTAGCCTATCTATCTTTGTTTTTTTTATAAACTTACAGACAGAGCCTAAAGCCAAGCCAGTTAGCCTTTGAACTGCATTTGTTATACAAATGCAAAGTAGATCAATGTTGCTTCAGTCTATCTCTGGGTTTTGTTTATGAATTAAACAATTGATCTGCAAACAGTCTAATTGCCCTAAGTGGTGGCTCTAGTAACCTCTTTAGATCACCCCTGTGTTTTACATAAACTGAAAATTACTTACTCGGCCTAAATCCCTGAACTGAATTGCAAATTGTGAGTGAAAACTTGTTTAAAGTCTCGCATTGGTACCATCGCACCCTACCTTCAAGGCAGTCTGTATGTATCACACTTCCCAAGTGCAGTAGGTGCGTTGCATACTGGTTTCATTGTGTAACAGGTGCAATGGTCAGGGAAGGTTAAATTTACCTTCAAACTGTGGTTTTTTCTCACTGTTTTCAGTCCTATTCAGGAGTTTTATTGTCTGTAGTCAGTGTATCTCTGTGAAAACCCCCTTCTCTTTCATTATTCCACCTCCTTAGTGAAAATAAATGTAAGTGTTTTTATGTATTGTGTGCCATTTTCAGTTCTCTTTGGCAAAAAGTAGCATAGTCGAACTGTCGTTTCTAGATCTGAAAGTGTCGTAGCTGTCATTTTCAGTTTTAGAAGACAATCCCATTGTTCTTGATAGTTGATTATATAGTTACTATTGCATATTATTTGAATTAATAGTTTTTAAAGTGTCAAAAAGCAATTTTCATTTCGAAATCGCAAAGTGTCTCTCCTACCTTCACTTCATTTTGAAAAGAAATTTGTTGAGTATTGTCGCTTTGAAAATAATTCAGATTTGCACATAGCTTTCTTATCATCATTCATACATTAAGAAGGCTGAAAACAAATACATGCATGTGCATTTGCATTTCGACTACTTGGTTTGATTTAGGACAGTGCATTTAGCGTGTGCTCTGTGCTCTTTGCAGAAAGATTCTTAAACTTTCTTTCCTTAGTAGGTAGGATTTTCATTGTTGAAAGAAGATTAAACATTTGTTTATCATCTTAGATTTCATTTTAGGAATTGTATACACATCACGCAGTGAACCTGAAAGGAAAATTTTTAAGCAAGACTAACTTAAAATAAATTTAATGAATCTAACAATGCTTTGGAACCTAACACACAACATCTAGAGGTCTAGGCTAGAGACGTATTCTGACGTCGTAAAACCTGGTAACTATTGTTTTTAGTGTTGGTTGGGTGATTCCTCCACTCTGAGATGGCAAGTGCCAGTACAGACTTGTGCTCCCACGTACCGTCGAGTATATATTAGGAGACCACAATAGGCTGCATCCTTTATCCTTAGGAAGCTATGTCTGCTGCCCTATCAATCGCAATGCACTGAACACAGCATTCAGGAAGATTGACTACCATACTGTAAAAAGTATTCTACAATTTTGCGATTGGTTTGGTAATCCTCTCTGCCTAGATCTCCAGAGAATTCCATTTTTCTCATTTTCAGGCTCCTTAAAGGAAAAGGTCCTCTTAGCACTTGTCCCTTCAGGCTCAATAAAAATCGAAGGCGACTAGATTCATCTTTTTTTTTTCTCGACTATTTAAAATTGAAAAAACAAGTTGTGTCAAAGCGTCTAAAATTTATTTTAAATCAGAATAACATCACAAATTCCCCCATTGGTCTTTAGGTTGAGAAAATGGAGTCTACCAACCAAGGATTTCCCCTTGGAGGAAATCCTAGTCCCTTCTCCTCTTGGGAAGATGTTGGTGCACCCCATATGGCCACTTGGTCACTTCCAGGGTTGACAATTGGTTTGCCTGTCTGGCTCTTCTCTACCTCTGTCGTTCAGAATCCTGTAATTCCTTAACAGTCAAGTAAGCAACTAGATGACACTAGAGTTGCCTCCCAACCTTCTACTTCGTCTGATTCTCCCTCTCCTCCTCCCTCTTCACTTGATAAAGAAGATAAAGCTAAAAATCAAGTAACTGAGAAGAAGAAGAAGCAGAAAGAGAAAAAGGAAAAGAAGAAAAAGGAACCAAAATCGAAAGGGGGCAACCAAGCGTCATCTAGTGAAAATCATCACAGCACACCGTCGAAACCTAAATCTCCTTATGTCATTTGCAATGGAGACCACTATCACCGAGATTGTCCCTGCATCCCTTAGATCTTAAGGGACTGGTCTCCTCATTTGCACAATCCGGTGGAATCAACCTCTGGCAATCATGTTGAATGCACACCATCAACCAGTGAAAGTGAAGCACATGGACAGAAAAGGAATCCCAAATTTCCTTGTAAGTTGTGTGAAGGAAATCACGCCATCCACCGTTATATGTTCCTTGACGAGGCTAAAAGAGTTTTGGATGACCGTCTTGTTTCACCTCTACAGCTTCCTCTTGGATATAAAACGCTCTTGCCAAGTCCTCCACCGGTTGAAAATATGACTAGCCCGTCATTGTGGTCATTCGAAGCGTCTATCATCGATAATGAACCCTATGAATCCATACCAAATGAAAGTCAAAAGGTCGAGACGGTAGTTGACCCGGGCTTGCCTTCAAAGTGTTCATCTTCGAATGATATCGTTACTTAAGAGAAAGAGAATGACACCGTTCAAATTCTTTTCATCAACACAGACTTCGATGAACTTTGGGGAAATCCTACCGTTCCTTTATCGTAGGAAGGAAGTTCATCAGAGTCATATTTGACTGTCTATTCGGTCCCACCACCAAGCAACCTAGTCATTTCCTTCAACTGGAATCCACTAGGTAGACCCCGTTTACCAGCTAGTGTACCATTCAGAATCATTATACAAGCTTACAGAATGGTCATGGCTGGTACCATCATTGATGAAGGGGCTTCTGTGAGTATCCTTTCCTCAACTGCTTGGAAAGTGCTTGGTTCTCCATCGCTTTTGCCTGAAATGAGAAATCTGACAGGCTTCGACAAAGGAACCAGTTGACCTTTAGGGATCCTTCCAAATGTGCCCATTACTTTGAGAAGGAAAACCATTCACATGAACATGATGGTAGTTCAAGGACCCTTGGATTATAATCTACTGCTTGCACGTGACTATATTTATTGCATGGGAGCCATCGTCTCCTCACTCTTTAGAGTAATGTGTTTTCTGCACGAAGGTAGAATGGTCAAGCTTGTAGACAAAATGTCATTCCCCAGTTCACACATCGTAAATAGTCAAATGCCATCCCTAAATGGTCTCTTCATGCAAGGAATGTCTCATCGATCTCCAGTCCGTCCACCTAATGAGAACGAGTGATTCAGGAGGATGTGACTGAAACCCAAGGGGGCATGCACCCTGGTCTGTTTCGGCAGGGAAACCTTGGGTATAGAGGGGGTTTCTGTGAGGGATATATGACTAGTCTCACACCCGTCCTCATAGGAAAATGGGATTAGGCTGGAATAAGATACCTTCATTAAGGTTATGCTGAGTGGCATGCGGTTGCACCACTCCTCTTTGTCTATTTTGGTAGGCATCGCCAAGGAAGATTTCTGTCTGCTATGCAGATGGAACTTTCGTGGTAACCTGGAAATTTTTCGCTATACCTGGGGGCATGCAAACCTTTCCGCATGCAAGTAAAGAGTGGCTATTTATTTTTTAAATTTGTAGGACCTCTAACCCTTTAAACCCGTAAGGCTAGTCGTTTCCTAGCTTGAATAAAGAAAGGATTCGGGGCAAAGCTTGAGAAATGTAAGCCCCTTCAAAATAGCATCTTGAATGAGACATTCTTATCATACAAATAGTGAGAAATGTTACCGCAGGGTTCAAGCTTGTTAGAAAAGAAACCCCCCACGAGCAATTCTAGCACATAGTTCAAGCTCGTTAAAAAATAAACATAAGTCATGAGCAAATGTTTCCCCTAGCGTTTAAGCTCATTAAAAAATGAATCGGTAAATAACCATCGTGAATGCCTTATCGCCAGCTTTTGAGCCTTGGTTGTGTTCTCATCATCACCTCCACTCTGTTTTTAGCCGATCATTCACCCCCATATGATTGTTTACCCCTTCGAGGAACATTTGCAAAGAGTGATTCTATTAGCCATCCTTATGACACTGCCGTGATTGGAAAATTCCAAATCTTACCTGGAATTAGCTGCTACCCGAAACCATCACTCGTTCCTCGAAAACGAGTCTTCTTTAATCTCTTCTCAACTGACTCGTAAAATATGAAAAGATTTCCGAGTGATTGGCCTCTCCAACTCATTGAAGTCAACGGAAGTGTTATCCCTCCTCTAGATTTTAATCTTTTTGGACCTGAGGGATTATTGCACAAAAATATCAAGCGCTTGTCTTGTTCGGCTCGTTAAAACTATCGAAAATTCATCCCTTTTGTATTATTTTACACTTTCTCGAACTTAAGGGATTATATGAAAAAAACGAATCATTAGATTATAAAATTGAAAGGGACCGAGTTATCTTTGTCATTAAACTCGTTAAAACCAAATGGCGACAAACTCATCCCATGGACGAGAACGAGTTTCCTTGTCGCTAGGCTCGTTAAAATATAGCGACAGGTTCGTCTGAAGGGCGGATTATAGAACAAGCATATGTTATCCTCATCAAGCTTGACAAAAATAAAGAGGTACTGGTCAGCAATGACTGAGGAAAATTGGGAAGAAAACTTGAAAAGACTTTATTGGTAGTAAGTCGCTCTAGAACATGACACTTTCCTTCCGCATCCATGCCGGGTTGGGTTGTTCCATTCACTGTTCACCACCATTGGTTCATCACACCATCCATCTTTGGGGTTAATGCTACCAATCCATCGTCAGTGTCGCCGATATGTTCAAGAGAAGTCATTCAGACAATTCACCTGTGTCTCACCCATTGCAATACATTCATTCTCCATTCCTTCATGACCGCCACCGTAAACCCTGTATCATCATATTGTTTTCACCTCCAAAATCATTTGCTTCATTCCGTGCCATTGATGTGGGATTCATTAAGGCCCTCCTGTGATGGGTCGCTTCTTGTCGACATCAGCTCATTATCCAAGAAGTTGACTTAGGAACAACCCTTTCAGTACTTTGAAGCTTGCATACCTCAATAGCAAGTTTCTCACTTTCGGTGACATGTTTACATCAATGGCCTTCGATCGAGAGATTTTATGTGGTGTTCGATGCCAAGTCCTTTTTCACACCACGTGAATTGTACTGTAGTACCTTGAGGGTCATTGCCATTATTGGTGATTCCTCTCGCGCCTGTTAATAGCTTACATCATTGGCAGGTAATCAGGTGATGTCTTTCCATGTTCGACTCCCGAACATTTTTCACATGGATTGACTTATGCTCCGAGTGAAGATTGAACGAGTTTTGAAGACCCCGGATCTAGTTTCATCCATCCGGGCTGCGATATATTTGGGGATATAAAGACATCAAGTGCATCATTTCCAAACAGATGGTCATCCAAATCAAAGGATGATGAGTCTGTATCATCAGTCTGTCACACAGACGATTGTCTGTCCTATGTACATGAAAATGAATTTATAAAGTTCAGCATGGGAATGCCCGCCTCAGCTAGATCATGAAAAAAATGTTGTCAAAATAATGTATTGTATTGTATCTTATTACATGTCTCCTCCTAGCTTGAAAAAACTTTGGATCCTCATAGTAAAGCATTTCACCGAACATCAAAAAGATTAATGACCTCACTCTTTAGGGGGCAACTGTTATAGACATTTTCGGGAACTTCAACCCCAATCATAAATGTCAATAAACTGAGGGCTCCTAAGTCCCTAAAAGTGTTTCTTCACTGCCTAAAGAAACAAGGTCAGCTGATTACATCATCTCCCAGAAGTTCTCCACTGAAAACTGCTCATAAATGATCAAAACTGGACCATATTGAAACCCCAGTGCAAAGGGTGTGATGCATATCACGTTCCCAGTGTATAGGGTGCGATGCATACTGAATGGCTCCTCTGTAGGGTGCGATGGTAGGGAATGGACAAATGGCAGGGAAAAAATACGAGGTGGAAGATCATGGAATCTTCTAGAAGCTTCCCCTTTGACACTTGCCTCTCTGTTTTCGACCAAGGATGAGTAAGAGATCATCATTCTCCAAGTGG